>CAIGRT010204036.1:0-11045 GCA_903798405.1 Fraxinus platypoda | reverse complement strand
ATATGTCCACTTCAAATGGAAAAATTACCGATCCGTCTAGACCGTGCGACATATCTTGTAGAGAGTGTTAGTCGACCAATAAATGTCCATCCAGTGCACACATTTGGTTAATGATTTTGAACAAATTTGTGAATTTATGTATCCAACTCGTTTAGCGTGCCAATTCTCACTACTTAAAGCTTCATCATTCATTTCTCAAGTAACTTGGGTAGACTTAAAGGAGCCTTAAGGATTTTGGTGAGTTTCTCTTCTCCATTATTCAAGTTCTTGCCTTATTCTTGAGTGTTCTTCAAATATTTTTTCAAGTTCTTCAATGGTTTGATTCGATGTTTCTAGAGTTTGATCCATCATAGAGTGAAGTTGATAGTGAGTAGTTGTTTTTTTATGAAAAATGGATTGGAGTGATTATTGTGATATTTTGTATGGAATTCCAACCGATCCTTTGCTGACCGAAGGAGAGACTAGGTCTAGCAATCCAGATGAAAACTCCTCACTAGATAATTATATCAATTTGGATTGTCTGACGGGCCAACATTGGCGGGGTTTGTTGGTGGTCTGGGGATTGGCTCGTCTTATGCGATCGATCTAGAAAGTTCAGGTATTACTATTGATCTGAACGATCCCGATCCTGACAGTGGCTATTCAAGACAGTTTTTATAAACATAATCGTCCAAGTGCTAGTGATAGCTTGTTCACTAAGAACATACCGAGTAAGCTAATGGAGAATAACTTGATAAGAATTCGGGATGCTTATGGTATTCCCGTATCTGTTCAACTTCGTTTACCACGGTCGCAGGAAAGAGTTTCATGGATTGTTCCAGGCTGGACGTTTTTCTATGAGTTGCCATCTAAAGATGACTTTCTATTTTCGATTCTTCACATGGTTGGGATGGTGCTAGAATATTTTGATATTGCACCCAGTCAACTCATGCCCAACTCTTGGAGATTGCTCTTAGCTCTCCAAGTTCTGTCTGGGTAGCACGATATCTCATTTGGCATGCTGGAGCTGCTGCACGGTTACTTTATAAGGGAGCATGACGGTGAGAAAGGCTGATTTTTCTTAAATGTAAAGAAAAATACCGATCGATTGATAGCTGGACTTTCCTTAGGAGATAAAGGTTGGAAAGGGTCTTATTTTCTTGCGTCAGGTGATTTGATTCGACTGGGAAATTACCGTTTCCCTTCAGCATGGTCATGCGGTAAGCTTCGTAGATCGCTTACTCTCAACGTGCTGTACTGATTAAAGGTTCTTATTTTACTTTCTTGCAGGTCTTCACATCTAAACACGGCCCGTCGAAGGCTTGTTTGTGAAAGAGTGAATTTCTAAGATCTTAGCAATACCTAAGGATCAAAGGGACTACAAGTTCCTTCTGTCTTCAGAGATTCTGTCTTCAGAGGTTCTTTCTTCTAGTGGCTTTTGGGATTATACTTCGGCAAAACCACGAGGTATTCCTTCCTATTTCCTAAGACATAAAATCCCTATTATCATGATAAAGAAAGGTATGGAAATTCTTGGTAGTGATCTTCCTTTGGTCGGTCCGCTTAGCTCGACTGAACTCGAGATTGTAGATCGAATCATGTCAAGAGTGGTAGGGTTTTCGCTTGATGCTCTGGAAAGGAGAAAGGCGAAAGAAAAGTCTTAGAAGTTTTCTCATCTTACAATGCTAGCTCACACTCCAGTCCTATTTGATGATTTCTTGAGCCAGACTGAGCTACCTGATGTTCTTTCCCCGTCGATCAGCAAACCCGGTCATCCAGGGCCATCATCGACAGACGATGATTCGATCGTGCTTACCTTTCCCTCCGATTCATCTGCGTTCTCTAATCAGAGGGTGGTGGCGCTTGGTAAAAGTCTATTATTTCTCGATGACCGGACGTGCTATAAGCAAATTGGTCCAGTAAAGGCACTCGAAGACACGATGGCTCAGATTTTCCAAGTATATTATTTTTTATATACTTCATTATGGATAACCCAATCAATTGATGCCAACTCATTTCGTTGATTCCAGGGTCAGTAAAGCGCTATTTTTCAGAAAAATAAAACTGTTAGACAGGCCAGAAAGGTGCGTTCATTGCAGGATGCAAATACTTCATTATGTGGAGAAGTCGAAAGTTTGAGGGTTGGGAAGAAAGATGCTACTTGGCTGCTAGAAAGTGATAGATGAGCTGGTCAAGATAGTTCGTGAGAAGCTCACGTTGGAGGATGAGCTTGCAAACTTAAAGAAATCTTCTGGGGCTCAAATTGCTTCTCTAGAGGACCATTTAGAGAATTGACAGCTGGAAGTTGAAATAGCCACTAGAGCCTTTCTTATGAATGATTATAAGAAATGTAGACATTTTAGCTGGCATGTGGACAAAGCGATTGCTGATTATGCATAATTGTGCCAAATGCTTGGTATGCCAAATATGGTAGAAGAGCACATTTTCCAATTGTGCTTCCCGGCTGGCATTTCCTTTCAGACTTATGTATCAGTATTTGTAAGAGTATTTGAATTTATGTCTTTCTAAATTATGTAATATGTAGATTTATTGGGGTTGTATGCTAAAACTTGATGAAATATCAAACTTTAGAATTTTATTCGAAATACAAAAATTTATAATCAAAATACTCAAATAGAAATTAGACTTACTTCCCAATTTAAAAGATAGACTCATATATGCATTTTTACAAAGGATTCGATTAGTCTGATCCATAAGATTTGGCAAGTAATGTTATTGGTTAGCTTAAAGGCTATTCCAGTTCGAAGGCAGTTGAGTATTCATTCAGATTGGCATGATGGTGATGGTAGGACCAAACTTGTCCAGACGGCTTAAAGGCAAACGTATGGTCTTCTTTATCTTTATCGATTAGCTTCTAGATTCCAAATAATTTTTGGTGTCTGTATGAGGATCTTCCTCCCCCACGTTCAAGACTTTCCATGTCCCCGTTGATGAGGAAATGCTTGATCTTCAATGAATGATACGCTTTTCTACTTGATAAATCTCCTAAGAGCAAAGACAAGTTAGGGTTGCCGATGACATTTCTTCCATCGGCTCTTCGATGCTTAAGTTAGTGTTGATCCTGATGGTAGTAAAGAATTTAAAAAGGAAAATTATAAAATCATTAAAGAAATAACGAAGATGTCCCGTGATGGAAGGGTGACATGCTTTGTTTGGTTTTGTTTGGTCTGCCCAAAACTTTGTCATTGATTATCCTGAAAATAGAGAAAGGGTTAAATGCCATTGGCTCTCCGATACCTAAGTTAGCACACATTTTGAGTGTAAATAAAAATACAAGAAATGAAAAGAGTTTTAGAAGACTTAGAAACAATATTTGCAAAGATGAATGGCGTTCCAGCTGTTGTTGATATCTCTATCGTTTAGGGTGCATAGCTTGTAGGCTCCTTGTCCAACAACCTTCGTGATTAGGTATGGTCCTTCCCAATTTGCTGCAAGCTTTCCTGTACCTGTTTCTTTGGTGTTTTGGAATACTCTTCGTAGCGCCCACTCGCCTTCTTTGATGGTTCTAATCCTTACTTGTCAGTTCAAGTGTTGGCATTTTTTTATTGATTTGTAGCTGTACGAACCAATGCTCTTTCTCTTCGTTCGTCTACCGATCTAACTCATGACATAATTCTACTTGGTTCTGCTCATCGATGTCCATTCATACCAAAATGTTGGAGTGCCTGTTTCTACTGGTACAATCGTTTCCATGTTGTAAGCTAATGAGAATGGAGTTTCGCTGGTTGGTGTCGAACGATGGTGCGATAGGACCAAATGACTCCAGGTAACTTGTGTGTCCATTTTTCCTTGGCTTTAGATAGTCTTTTCTTTAATGTTTTCATGACAGTCTTGTCGGAAGATTCGGCTTGACTGTTGGCTTAGGGATATCGCAGAGTGGAAAAGTTCAGCTTGATATTCCACTCTTTGCAGAATTTTGAAACCCAATGCTTATGAATTGTGACCTATTGTCGGTGACTATTTCTTTTGCAACTCCAAACCTACACATCGCATTTTTCCAGACAAATTGGTTAACTAACATGCCTCATCTTCAATCCACTTCATAAAATAGTTCGTGGCTGCTAGCATGTAGACACGTTGTCTTGGAGCAGTTGGAAGTTTTTCAACAATGTCCATTCCCAATTTCATGAAAGGTCAGGGTGAAAGAATGGGGTTGAGCTGTTCAGGAGGAAGGTACGAGACATTAGCGAATCATTAACATCGATCACACTCTTTAACATGATTAAAAGATTCGGCCCGCATTGTTGGCCAATAGTACCCAGTGATGAGTGCACGGTGCGCCAAGCATCGGAATCCTGAGTGATTGTTACATTCCCGTTCGTGAAGTTCGCCTAGGACATATTCGACTTCAGCGTTGCCGATGCATCGGAGATAGGGTCCAGAGAATGATCTTTTATACATTTACCATCTATAATGCAAAATCTGGCAGCCTAACCTTGGTTTGGTGAGCTACATTCTTTCTGGTGGCAATTCGTTGTTTTGGATATCTCTGACAATCGGTGCCATCCAAGATTGCTCTTCCATCGAGTGAAAACTTTTGGTTTCGACTGGCTTTTGAATCACTGGCCATTGTAAGTAGGCCACCAGGATGACCTTGCTTTGTTTCGTATTCATAGTTGCTCCTAGGCTGGCTAGTGCATCTGTTTGGATGTTTTTGGTCTGTGGAACTTGAGTGATTTGGATCTCATCAAACTTTCCGTAGACCTATTTGACTAACTCTAGGTAAGATGTCATCTTTGCATCTTTGGCTAGAAAGGTGCCTTGGATCTGGTTTACAATGAGTTGAGAATCACTGCGGACATTTATTCGAGTGACTCCTATATCCTTTGCCAAGTGCTTCGTATTCTATCTCATTGTTAGTTGCTTGAAATTCACACCTAACCACTTGTTCTATCTGCTCTCATTCTGGTGATGTTAGAATGATGCCGAGGCCTGCACCATTGATGTTGCTTGACCTGTCCACCTAGAGCATCTATGTGCCTATCATTGGTCCGTCCGTCAAGCAAAGAAGTTCTTTTTGGGCTAGGACCTGAGAGTTATGAGCGAAATCAATGATGAAATCTGCAAGTGCCTGAGATTTTATGACAGTACGGGGTGCAAAGGAAATATTATATTCACTTAATTCGACGACCCATTTGGTTAGTCATCCAGATAACTCAGTTTCTGGAGTATCTGCTTTAGCGGGAAGGATGTTACAACAACTACTGAATGGCTATGGAAGTAAGGCCTTAGCTTTCGAACTGCGCTAACAAGTGACTGGGCTAATTTTTCCAGTTGGCAATAGAGGGTCCCTGCATCTATTAATGTCTTGCTGACATAGTAAATAAGGAGTTGCTTTCCTTCTTTTTTACGAACAAAAACTGCGCTGACAGCCGTCTCCGATGCTGCCAAGTATATGTAGAGTTATTTCCCATCTTTCGATTTTGACAATAGTGGATGTGAAGTTAAGTATTGTTTGAGTTGCTGAAGTGCTTCTTCATATGCTAGAGTCCATTCGAAAGTTTTATTTTTCTTCAATATGTTATAGAATTTTTTACATTTCTCGGAAGATCGAAAGATGAACCTGTTAAGAGTTGCAAGTCTTCCAGTAAGCCTCTGAACTTCCATAATGCAAGTTGGAGATAGAATGTTAATGATTGATTGGATTTGATTCGGGTTTGCCTTGATTTCCCGCTGGGTTACTAAGTAACCTAAGAACTTACCAGAGGATACTTCGAATGAACACTTTGACGGATTGAATTTCACTTTGTACTTCTTTAGAACCTCGAAATATTGCTTCATGTGGTTTATGTGTTGCTCTATAATCAAGGATTTTACCAGCATGCCGTCGATGTAGACTTCCATGGATTTTTCGAGTTGATCAGCGAACATACGATTCATTAGCCGTTGATATGTTGCTCCAGTGTTCTCGAGCCCAAATGGCATGACCTTGTAGCAGAATGTGCCTTGCTCCGTCACGAAAGTAGTTTTCTCTTGGTCAGTTGGGTGTATCCGAATCTGGTTATAGCCGGAAAAGGCATCTATAAAGCTTAGAAGCTTATACACAACTGTCGAGTTGACCATCATGTCGATATATGGTAGTGGAAAGTTGTCCTTCAGACATGCCTTGTTCAAGTCTGTTAAATCAATACAGACTCTCCACTTACCATTCTTCTTTTTCACAACCACGACATTAGAGAGCCAGTCTGAGTAATAGACTTCTCGTATGGAGCCGGTTTCTATAAGTTTTTGTACCTCTTCATTGATAATGCGGTTTCTTTCAGGAGCGAACCTTCTTCGCTTCTGTTTGATCGAAATGTATTGGGAATCGACATTCAATTTGTGCGTCATTATCTCTGGGTCAACACCGATCATGTATGTGTGAGACCAAGCAAAACAATTATGGTGTTCAATGAGAAACTTGACAAGGCGTTGCCTGAGTGTTGGCTCTAATCTTGCCCCCATTTGAGTTTTGCGTTCTGGAAAGTCAGGATGGATCTGTACTTCATCTAGCTCTTCCACATCCGAACGGTCTGGGATGACTGGCTGGAATTGATGTAATTGCTATAAAGGACATTGGTCAGAGTGAAGTAAATTCTGGTAGCAGTCTTTAGAATTCCTTTGGTTGCCATGAATCTCCTTTATTCTCCATTTGGTAGGAAAATAGAGTACTTGATGAAATGTCGATGGTATAGCCTTCATTTTAGGGATTCAGGGTCTCCCCAAGATAACATTATATGCTGATGGGCTATCCATTTTGATGAATCGAGTGTGTAGGTCAACTACTACATAAACATACAGCACAATCTCGTCCAAAGTGTTATTTTGTTCACCACTGAAACCGATTAGCACTGTCGTCCGGTGAGTAATGTTTTTTTATGGAATCCCCATAGCCTTAATGGTTTCCAAAAAAGTATGTTTGCACCGATGTCATTATCTATCAAGATGCGCTTGGTCAAGCAATTGGTGATGTTCAAAGATATGACCAAAGTGTCATGATGTGGATTAAGTAGCTGCGTAGCCTCAAAGATCGTGAAGCTAATGATTTGAGGTGAGTCCGACTCGCTTATTTGGTTTAGACTCGAGCAAAGATGAGTTGCTCGACGCGCATGTCTCCGTGCCGCTATCCTTGTTATCCAACTAACTTCTGACCCACCGGTGATGAAGTTAATAGTTCTATCATGTGTCGACGCGACTGCTGGACATGAGCCTTGTTTACCATGCGGTTGTTGTTGTCGTCTGGCAACATTCTCTTTTCCTTTTCAGTCAAAAAGTCTGTAAATTTCCTCACCTCAATAGCTTTGCCACTTCCAATCTTAGGGCAATGCAGTCATCTGTTCGGTGGCCGTGGTCTGCGTGAAACTGATACCACTTAGTCTTGTCACGTTGGTCACTAGAGATTTTTATCTTTCCAGGCCAATTTACTGTGCCCCCCATCTCCTTCAATACTGTAATTAGTTCTGCTAGTCCAATTGAAAGGTAATATTTAGGGATCCCAACATTTGTCCTTACAGGAGGGCGACCAAATGGTTTGGGTAGCTCTCTGCGCTTGGTATCCCTTTTATCTGAAGGAGAATAAGTACTTGCAGGCAGTTTCTCAACCCTATTTTGTCGTCAAACTCTGTTTTATGTGGTTGTCATCTCGTGAAATTGAAATTAGCATCATCATCTTCCCATTTAATCTGGGCTTAGGCTTTAGCCAAGACTTCTTCCATTGTACTACATGGATATTTGGTCAATTTCTTATTCAAATCAGTGTCCGGGCGGAGCCCTCTTTCGAAAAGCAGAAACTGCAGTTTGTTGGTTGCAGCTAGGATTGGAAACTTTCTCTCAGTTGAATCGTCCGACAAATTCACGAAGTGATTCGCTTCTCCTTTGCACTATATGATAGAGATCGTCGAATCGCTTCTTAAGTTTTCTACTGCTTGAAAACTGCTCAACAAAAGTATCAGTTAGTTGTGCGAACGACGATATAGAATTATTAGAAGGTTTGTATACCATTTTAGGGTCGGCCCCACAAAACTGAAGCCGAACCCCTTACACATGCAAGCCTCGCGAAGGCTCTTGGTATAGCAGAAGTAAACATTCTCTGTCTGTATTGAGCTATGTGATCGTCTGGATCAACCGTCCCGTCGTAATGTGTCATGTTAGGGAAGTTAAACTTTTTGGGCATTTCCACTAGGGCAATTTCGTCAACAAAGGGAGAGTCAACGAAACAACTGGCTGCACTCTTTTTGATTGGTATAGGCATCCCGGGATACGTTGAACCATAGCTTCATTTGCAGCTAACTTTTGTGCGAACTTTGGATTTTGTCCATTAGTAGGCTGTGGTTGTACATCTTCTGACCCTCCGTTCAGTGGTGTGGTGAATTGGACGTTCGAACCAATGGTCCTAAGTCCATTTTGGTCGAGTGAAGGCGTTGGCCTGAAGGGAGTATGGGAACGGGACAAACGTACCAAAGTTAATCCGCTAATAATTCTACCCTTTCTTGAAGGTCTCGATTCTCCACACGGCTGGCATTATTCTCCGCTTCTAGTCTCTCCAATTTTTGTGAATTCTGCTTTGTCAACGTAATGAATTGGGCTAGTAGTACATTTACTTCGCCAGACAGAACGGTAGGTTGAGAGTGTATGGAGGCATGATAAACAGCATTAGGCTAAACAACCGTCGGCTAGACTGGTTGGGTCGAATGGGCTGGATGTGTAATAGTTGGCAAAGCGGTGATGACTTGAGATGTTTCCCTGTTGCCTTATTGTTTCCACCTCCTGGCTAATCATTCGTTCCACTCCTAGACGAGCGGTTTCGTCCAAAGTATAATCAGTAGAGTCATCTGTACGATGGATTTTAGAAGTTCCTGATATGGTGATCGATGAATAGTAATGGTATGAGCTTTGTTCGTAAAAATGATTGCTAGGGCCCCACGATGGGCGCCAAATTGTAGATGGTGGATTCTACAATTGAGAAAATAGAGTCGATTATGCCACCAGCAATCCCACGAAAAAGTAGAATGAGGAAGAAAGACCGTAAAAGATCTCAAGAGAACACCATTGTGGTGCCGACCGAAGTAAGTCAGAAAAGCTTTTCAATGATTATAAGAACGCTAGACCAAAAGAAAGAAGAAGTAACTTAGAGTGGAGTAGTTTTTTCTTATCTACCTGAACGTAAGACTGATCACGAAATTTATAGTAGTGCGATAACCGTCTAGGCGGGATTGACGAGGACTCTGTGAGATTTTCTGGTTGGTTGGAACTGAATCTGATAAGATCTATTTGGTTGAGATACCCAAGCTGTTTTCAGATAACTTATACTTGAGTTGGTCAAATCATAATGTGATTTATCTAGAAGATAAATTATCAGGGATTTCGAATTGACACGTGGCTCTTGGACCGTGTATTTGGACCGATCGACATAACGAACTGGGTCAAAAGATGGCGTGTTTATCAAGTGGACCATCTGTGGGCCTTATTTTTTGACTTCGACCGTTTGGGCTTGTGGAACAATTTTTACCATTACAGATACTATCTATATTGTGTAATTATCATTTTGAGACTCGTTATTTTGTTGCAAACTCCAAAAGTATATATAGAATTCTTATAAATTTATTAAGTAGGACTTATCTAGTTGAAAATTGAAACTATGAAAAATATTCTAATTTATGCATTTCAAAATCTTGAATATTGTATAATTGATTAATTGTAGAAATTATTAAGTAAATATAATAATTTATAATTTTAGATGTTTGATATGTATTATCTTTATTATTAAATGATATGATTAAAAATTTAAAATAATATTAAAAATAAGAAAATATTTTTTTACTACTAAACTTCGTCTAGGTTCGCTTAAACTCGTAAAGCTAGAATTGAATTGGGACTTTTGTAATTGAATTATTTACTCAAATTTGCAAGAGGGAGAATTTTTGTAATCGCATGTGTGTGTGTGTGTGTATATATATATAGTGTGAGTGTGGATGTGACGTGGATAGTTGTGATCTTATTAATTAAATTAAAAATTCGTATTGAGCACCTGATTAATGAATTTAAAACTCCACCCCATTATTTTTTAATTGTATATTTGAGATGTAGGATTTTGTGTAATTTTCTAAAAAAAAAATCGAAAATAGATTCATTTATATATTCATAGCTACATTGAGTGAAAATGGAATTAGACATTGTTCAAACAAACGAAGCTTAATTGAAGAGCTTTTCTAACCTCTCATCCATAATTCAAAACATACACTTCTCTATGCTCAGAAGGCGACATTGTTCCATCATCATTATTCAAGTATAGGGATCTTGATACCAAAATAAAAAGGACAGTTCTGAAAAAAAATATATAGTTTAAACCAAAAAGGGAATTCTTAAAAGTTGGTGATATTAAAGAAATGAGAAATTTAGAAAATCAGAATGGATATAAATAAAAATAGAGAACGAGGAAATTCCCTAAGATAGGGAAAAAGAATATGTGAAAACCAGTATGGAAAATGAAAAGTATATTCATTTTATTTTTTTGGGATTTGATGATAGAGCTTAAATTCTCAGACAATTTCGTTTATATTTCTCTCAAAAGGGAGATACACAATGAATAAAAATAAGAAGATTAAGAGAAAGGAGAAACATTGACCATTATCGATGGAAGCAAAAGGATCACACCAATAATGCTTGTAGTCATTCCTATGCCCAGACCAATAAGCACTCCTTTCATTTTTAGCTTCTTAATTGTATTGGTAAAGAATTTATAATAGCTATAAGAAACACATTAAAATAGAAAATTTAGCCATAAGATTATCGATCATAAATAATATGAATAATCAATTTAGATCTAGTTAGATATAGGGACATAAATATGATTACTTGCTTAGCATGAGTTACAGTAGGTGATTTAATTCATTATGATTAAAAAAAGAAGCAAATAAAATATACTCACCTCGAATTTAATGTTATGGAGGCTGCATATATGTTAATTTTATACGTAAGAGCTTGAGAGCAAGTGAAAGGAAGTTTTGATTAGGGCTGTCCGTGGGTCGGTTCGGTTCTGAAGAGAACCGAGCCGACCCAAAACTTTC
>CAIGRT010203982.1:0-10609 GCA_903798405.1 Fraxinus platypoda | reverse complement strand
ATCAGAAGGGAATCAAGTCACGCATATCACAAGATTACAAGGGGTTAGGGCTCCTATGGCCTACAACGCCATACTTGGAAGGCCCTTACTAAAAGGATCAAGGCGATTATCTCAACTTTTTGCCTGGTAGTGAAATTTCCTACTAGTAATGAGGTCGGGGTAGTCCGAAGGAGTCAAACCATAGCGAGACGGTGCTATGTTACCAGTGTCCGAAAGATCAAGGTTGACGTTATGCAACTTTTCGAGGTCGAGCTAGACCTCGAACATCGTGGGAGGCTTGCCCAGGTAGAAGAAATAGATGAGGTCGAGCTTGAGCCTTGCAGAAAAGTTACCATTGGTCGAGATCTTGATGCTATGACTAAGGCCCAACTAATCAGTTGTCTATCCCGTAACATCGATGTATTCGCTTGAAGTGTCGAGGACATGCCTGGAATTGACCTTGAAGTAGCAGTGCACAGGCTCAACATAAACCCAGATGCAAAGACAGTGAAGCAAAGGAGGAGGTATTTTGCGACAGAGCGGCGGGAAGCCATACGAGAGGAAATGGCGAAGCTCATTAATGCGAAATTTATTCGAGAAGTCCAGTATTCTGATTAGCTTGCCAACGTTGTTCTTGTCAAAAATGCTAATAGGAAGTGGCGAGTTTGCATCGACTTCACAGATCTAAGCAAATCATGCCCTAAGGACAGCTATCCCCTACCTCGAATTGATAATCTTGTGGACAGCACCTCAGGTCATAAATTATACAGCTTCTTGGATGCCTTCTCTAGGTATCATCAGATTCTTATGTTAGAAGAAGATCAGAAGAAGACCTCATTTATGGCTGATTCAGCCATTTACTGTTATAGGGTTATGCCATTCGGTTTAAAGAATGCAGGGGCTATATATCAAAGACTTGTCAATAAGGTCTTTACAGATTTGATAGGGAAGAATATCGAGGCGTACGTGGATGACATGGTCGTTAAAAGCAAGTAAGTGGATCACCATATCTCCAACCTTGAAGAGGTCTTTGCTACCTGCGAAAGTACAAGATGAAGCTTAACATTACGATATGTGCATTTGGGGTGGCTTCTAGCAAGTTCTTAGGATTCATGATCACACATAGGGGAATAGAGGCTAATCCTGACAAAATCTCAGCCTTGATATCAATGGAACCTCCAAGTTGCAGGAAGGACATACAGAAATTAACAGGTCAGGTTGCATCTTTGAATTGATTTGTATCCCGAGCAGCAGAGAGGTGCCTCCCATTTTTCAAAGTCCTAAGGGGTAACCAAGCCTTTGATTGGAATGAGAAATGTAATTTTGCCTTTCAAGAGCTAAATCAGGCACTATCAACACCCCTGGTCCTCACCACGCTGAAACCTAGTGACACATTATTATTATACTTGGTCGTTTCTGAGAACGCAGTAAGTGGGGTGTTGGTAAAGGAAATTGGAAAGGTCTAGCGACCTATCTACTATGTGAGTAAAGTGCTTCTGGATGCGGAAACTCGGTACACGTTGGCTAAACAACTTGCACTTATCTTGGTTATAGCTGCCCGAAAACTACGTCAATATTTTCAATCACATCCCATTGTTGTACTCACTAATCAACCACTTAGACACATACTTCAGAAACCAAACGTCTCAGGAAAGCTACTTAAATGGGTGACTGAGTTTGGCGAATTTGATATAGAGTTCAAGCCACGGCCTGCAGTTAAGGCACAAGCCCTAGCTGACTTCATCGTAGAACTAACCCCTAGGCCTCGGGGGCGACAAGAGAGGGACCCAGCAAGACCTTGGAGATTTGGAAAGTTTTCATAGATGAAGCATCGAATAGTTCGGGATCGGGCACCGGAGTTATCATCACTAACCCGAAGAAGACTATCGAGATCCAATGCGTGCTCAAGTTTGAATTTACAGCAACCAATAATGAGGTAGAGTATGAAGCTGTCATTCTAGCTCTAGAACTGGTATACAACCTTGAGCTTGAACACGTCAAAATTTTTAGCGACTCACAACTTGTGGTTGGTCAGATTGATGGTACTTTTGAGAGGAAGGACATGACGATGAGCTTATACTGTTTAAAGGTACATGACTTTCAAAGACGATTTAAGAGCTGTGAAATTATTAAAATTGCTAGAACTGACAATACAAGGGCAGACGCGTTATCTAGACTGATGTTCATGGGGATAGATGGACTGGATAGAACAGTATACATCAAGATGTCAACCAAGCCTAGCATCAATCAGGAGACGAGCATCATGGACATTAATCATGAGCCTTCTTGGATGGATCCAATATTGGAATACTTGAACAGTGGAAACCTACCATCTGACCCTCGAAAAGCAAGAAGCATCAAGACTAGAGCTTCAAGGTACTACATTATTGGAGGAGTCTTGTTTCGCATGAGTTTTACTCTACCCTACCTCAGATGTCTCAAACCATCTGAGTCCCTCCAAGCCTTAGTAGAGGTTCACAAAGGAATATGTGGAAACCATCAAGAAGCTCGTGCACTCGCCTACAGGCTCATAAGATATGGATACTATTGGCCTATCATGAAGAAGGAGGCATTGGACTATGTAAGGAGGTGTGACAAGTGCCAGAGGTTCAGCAATATGATACATACTCACGCTGAAGAACTAATTCCATCTCCTATGCCATCCCTTTTGAGCAATGGGGAGTGGACATCCTTAGAACCTTTCCGTTGGCAAGAGGTCAAGTGAAATTCGTTGCTGTAGCGATAGAGTATTTCACTAAGTGGATAGAAGCTGAGCCCTTGGCAATCATCTCAGAACCCAAGCTCAGATCATTCGTGTGGAAGTCCGTTATGTGTAGGTTTGGGATATCGAAGGTGCTGATAATGGACAACGAAAGGCAATTTGATAATTCGCAATTTAGAAACTTTTGTACCAACCTCGAGATTGACCATCGCCTGACTTCGGTCTCACACCCTCAGAGTAACGGTCTCGCGGAAGTAACTAACAGGATTATATTACAAGACCTTCGAACAAGGATTGGTGATACCAAGAGAAGTTGGCTCGAAGAGCTGCCTGCCATACTTTGGACATACAGGACTTCTCATAAGACAGCAACGGGTGAGACCCCTTTCATGCTAGCTTTTGGCATGGAGGCCACGATACCTATTGAGGTCGGTCTCCCATCACAGAGGATGATCAACCCCATGTTGAGGGATAAACTACTAAACACCTTGATCTGCTTAAGGAGGTACGAGAACAAGCCTCATTGAGGGCCACAAGTTATCAAAACAGAACAGCAAAGCACTTCAATACCAAGGTGAAGACAAGAAGGTTCAGAGTCAGTGATTTGGTCCTTATGAGAGCAGTAGCCGCCAGACATCCTCCAGAGAAGCTAGGACCGGTGTGAGAAGGGCCTTTCGAAGTTTACGAAAATTGAGAGGTGGTGCATACAGGTTGAAGGATACCTCGGGAAGACCACTCCTAAGGTCATGGAAAGCTGAGAACTTGAAAATTTATTACAAGTAGCCGGTCAGGCAATCAAGTGCCTAAGTTGGTTGGTTTTCTATTTCATACTTAGAAGTTTTTCTTTCTTTTCATTTTTTGTTTCTAGCTCGGGCTTGCATGCCCCCAAACAATTTAATTCAGTTATGGCCTATGTGCTTTAAACTTTTTCCGTTATTTGAAATTCATTTTGACAATAAGAACTTGTCCCAAACACATTCAACTAGCGTAAGGTCGTGCTCCGCGTATGCAGCTAGTACATTCAACTAGCGTAAAGTCGTGCTCCACGCATGCAGCTAGCACATTCAACTAGCGTAAGGCCGTGCTCCACGCATGCATCTAGTGCAATTTAAACTAGCGTAAAGTCATGCTCCGCGCATGTAGCTAGTACATTTAAACCAGCATAAAAGTCGTGCCCAAACGCATAAAGTTGGTACGTCCAATATTCGACCAGACCACATTACCCCGAGCTAGGTTACTCAATATTCATCGTAACAAAAGTACCTTAAGTTCGAGATCGGGTATATTATATTTACAAAATAAACTCTAGCTCATTGGTCGAAACTTGGCCAAGAACAATGCTCGAGCTATTTAAGCAATAAACTCAAGCTCAGTGGCCTAAACTAGGCCAAATACAGTGCTCAAGCTATTTACGAAATAAACTCATTGGCCAAAACTTGGCTAAGAACAATGTTCGAGTTATTTAGGCAATAAACTAGAGGTCATTGGCCTAAACTAGGCCAAATACAATGCTCAAGTTATTTAAGAAATTAGCTCGAGCTCAGTGGCCTAAACTAGGCCAAATACAATGCTCAAGCTATTTACAAAATAAACTCATTGGCTAAAACCTGGCCAAGAACAATGGTCGAGCTATTTAGGCAATAAACTAGAGCTCATTGACCTAAACTAGGCCAAATACAATGCTCGAGCTATTCAAGAAATAAACTTGAGCTCAGTGGCCTAAACTAGGCCAAATTCAGTGTTCGAGCTATTTACGAAATAAACTCATTAGGCAAAACCTGGCCAAGAACAATGTTCGAGCTATTTAGGCAATAAACTCAAGCTCATTGGCCTAAACTAGGCCAAATACAATGCTCGAGCTATTTAAGAAATGAACTCGAGCTCAGTGGCCTAAACTAGGCCAAATATAGTTCTCGAGCTATTTACGAAATAAATTCATTGGCCAAAACCTGGCTAAGAACAATGCTCAAGCTATTTAAGCAATAAACTCGAGCTCAGTGGCCAAAACCTGGCCAAGTGCAATGCTCAATCTAAGCAAGAACAAAACTAGACCTCCGTACTAGTCAAGTAACATACTCGAGGTTGTCATACAAAAAATATGAACTTTAAACACATACAAACAGAGAATGAAGATTAAAACATCCACTTAATAAAGGGCCCAAATCGGGCAATGTACTTGTTACATTTTTCCAAAAATAAAATACAGCGAAATTAATTTTCGGGGAGAGGCCCTAATCTAGGTCAGTCGAATTATCTTGATTGGGAGTCCCGACCACCTCATCCACATCATCTTCCGCCTCCGACGCTGAGAGTTCGAGCTCATTGGCACGTTCGTTGACTGACTTCAAATCATCGATGATGAGCTTCGAGTCCTCAAGTAGCTTGGTCCTTAAGAAAGATCAAGCAAGCTTTAATCCATAATGGTAGGACCCCAAGCCATATTGTCCCATCAACATCCCGAACTCGTCAGATTCTTTAAACTCTCCAACTGCTTGAGCTCGAGCTTTCGCAAGTCGATCATCGAACTCTTTTTTCGCGTAAATAAGCTCGAGCTTGGTCTCTTCAGCCTCATCCTTTGCCACCCCTATCTGATCTCGACCCTTCCTTATCTCAATGTGCGCCAGATCCCGCTCGACCTCGAGCTCCCAAATTCGCTTATCTTTCTCCTCGTTCAATGCCTCGAGTTCGGCCACTTTGCTCGATGTTCCTAAGCTCTTCATGGACAACCCTCAGGCTATACTCAAGGCCTGAAATAGTAAAACAATTAAAACCCGAGCTATATGCGAAAATATACAAATGAGTTCAAAATCGCTACCATACCTTCAGAGTAATAAGCTCGAGTGCCCTAACCCCCTCACCAGGGTCGACCTCATCCAAGTACTTGTTCACTATGCTTGGAATGAGGAGAAATCAAGCATGCTCCTATTGAGTTGGGAAGAGGAGCGTCATCCACGAGGTCCACCACCTCTGGTACGGTGCAAGGAGTAGTGGCATAAATAGGAGGTCGAGGAGATGGTTGTGATGGAGTTGGGCTCCTCGATGTTTGTCCAATCCCGCTTGGGATCTTGCTCAAGGCTCCTTCTCGAGCTCGTTTTTTTCCCTTGGACGAGGCAGGCACTTTGGGCTTTGGACCCTTGGCCTTGTGATAAACGTTGGCGAGGAGTTTGGAGGAATCGAAAGACTTTTCCAAATCTCCAAAAAATAACAAAAACATTAGCGTAACCTTAGTTCGGGAAATTACGAAAAAGGTCAGAGTTCAGGCTCATACCCTCGATGCCCCTCACATATGTGAGATCGAGGGTGTCATCGTCGAGCAAGTAATCAACTTTGTCTGCAAGGGGGTAGTGGTTCACTATCCTCAACCTATCCCTCTCTAAAACCTCGACGTACACCTGGCCCTCATTAAACCTATCCTTATCTGATATCTCCCACATCGGGCTTAATAGGTTATCGGGGTCTTGAGGTTTGGCAAAAAAGAAACGCTCTTTCCAACCCCGAAGAGAGCTCGGTGTATCGGTATCCTAAATCCCCCCTTGGTGGATAAGTATTCAAAATAGTTGTATCCCATGGGGAACTTTAAATTAAACACCGTCCTCGAAAGGTCGACCCTAGGCTCTACCTCGAGGCATCTACACAAAATAAAAAAGTAACCTAGGAGTCTCCACCCGTTCGGGACCAATTGGCCCGGACATATATAAAAGGAGGTCAGGAAGTGAATGTAGAACGGGTAAAAGGGCCACCTGAGCCCAGCTTTAAGGGCGTCCCTAAAAAAGGTCATCTCTCCCTCTCAAGCATCTAAAACTGTTTCGTGAGGCTAGGGGGTCCTAACGTCACATGAGGGCAGACCTCGAACTCCCTATGACTTTTATGACTACATGTTCTTTGTACTTGGTCGAACCTCTAGGTACGTCAGGGTTGTAAGGACCTCGGGGTGCGAGGCGATAGGTACGGCCATAGGGACAATGGATGTACTTTCTACCTCAGGACTCTTAGTCGAACTCCTAGAAGACTGACTACTGACACCTCACTACTGCTACTCGAAATTATTGTACTTAAAATAAATAACTTAAAAGCTCGAACACTTACCTCTTAAAGTGGTCGCTTACAAAACCCTCTAAGCCCCGACCTCAATCTGCTTTTACTTAGAGTTGAGAGTGAAAGAGTGAAAAATGTGAGGTGAAAAGGGTGTATTTATAATTATAGGGGGTTAGAGGAAGGTCAAAGGTCTTGCAATCCTGGCCCTTGGATTATGCCACGTGTCAAGCATCCAAGGCGATCTTCCTCTGCCCAAGTAGCCCTAGGAGCTTGATCTCGGGCTTTTACACCTCATTGCATCTTGACTCGCAACTCGAAAACGTAACCTTCAACTGCGATCTAGATGCACGGGGGTTGTGATGAGATCAAATGTGAATCCCGATCTTGATCATCCGCCCCGAACTACTAAGTGGGGTCATTATTCACCACCCCCGATCTTGACCTCCCTGAACATGGTAGGGCCCAATTATACACGTGGCAAGGTCGGGCCTCATGATGAGTTCGGGCTCAGTTTAGGTCTGGCTCACATTGTTCCACACCTTCCAAGGATAATAATCCTGTCTTGACTACAACTCCCCACCTTACCTATTTAGAACGTTTCCTAACCTATTAGAAATTCAACTCTAGCTCAAATTGTGCACTTCTAACATAACACAAACACCTAGAATAAAATAGATAAGAATTACATGAAGTTAAGTCCTTTTAGGATTCCACCTCCAACCTCTATAAATACATGACCCAGCCCCATTATTCAGGTACGATTTTTTATTAGTTTTCTAGCATAAGCATTGGAGGGATGACGAGGACACACCTCGATGCCTTTATTTCGGGTATTGAAGACCAGATCGTTAGGAGTCCAGCCATCCAGTTAGAGTTCATTCAGGTGTAAGTTTTTGGTAGCATCAATAACCAAAGCTTAAGAATTGGTTCTGTATCCTGATAGTTTAGTCGGGATTAAGCTGAGCCCAATTCTTGGAGCTTGAATCATTAGGTTCATCAGTTCCCTTCAGTAGGGATTAGGGACAACACGTGTAAAAATGCCAACAATGTTAAGTTGTAGAGCCTAATTCAATTAAAATTGTTTAGGAATTTATGTTTGACTTCAAGTCTTAATTATTGTCATGGGGTCTAATTCTTGTAAATTTCTATTAAAGAATTGGAATCATTGTAAGATTGAGTTTTTCCCTCTTTTATCATATTAACAGAGAGCTCTCCATAGGTTTCTTGACAATCCATCAAATATAAAGATAGAGAGAGAAAAAAAGAGGTTAGAGAAGATATGTGTGTAATTTTCTCTTATAAACGTTTCTTTTATCACAATGAATTATCGTAGCAGTGGGAGAAAACGTAGTCTCACATTCAGGCAAACATCTATAAATCTTACGTGTTCTTGATTATTTATTTTCTTTCTTTCTTTAAATTGATTTCTTTTTGGTATGATAGAATTAAGGTTGATATTTATCAACAACTGGTATCATAGTTTTTTATTTTTATTGAGAAGAATGACAGGTGAAGAAGGAACGTCCCTGGGGATCTATAAATTTGATGATATGGATTTTACGCTCTAGAAGATGCAAATTGGGGATTATCTGTACAGTAAAAAAAACTACACCATCCTCTTCTAAATGAAAAGTTGGTAGAAATGACAGACTCTGACTGGAAACTCGTTGATCATTGGTATTGGGTGTTATCCGATTGACATTGTCGAAGAATGTTAATCACAACGTAGCGGCGGCAAAGACCACGACATATTTGATGAAAGTATTGTCCGATATATATATGAGAAGCCATTTGTGTGTAACAAGGTACATTTGATGAAAAAATTATTTAATTTAAATATGGTTGAAGATGCCCCAATAGTAAAACATCTCAATAAACTAAATACAATTATCAATCGGTTGGTCTCAGTCGATATTAAATTTGATGATGAGGTATGTACAATAATTTTATTAGCATCACTACCGAATAGTTGGGAGCATATATGATCTGTGATTAGTAACTCTATAGATAATGCTAAATTGAAATTTACTAATGTTCGTGATTATATTCTTGCCGAAGAAGTCCGTAGAAGATATTTTGGAGAAGTCCCAATGTTGAGTTCTTTGGTCATAAAGGATGAGATAGACTCATAATTATCCAACCAAACATTGACAGAGTTGTCAAAAGGAAAGTATTAACCCCAAAAAGGTACCAATGATGTGGCCAACAGATCTCAATGCCTATCACGTCTATGCAAGCTTAGTTCCTTCACGCTTGGACAAACCGTTAGTCACACGCGGCCTTCTCTGGAGGGGGTAGAGTTGGTCGCGCACACTTCGACGGTCAAATCAGTTGGAGAAATAGGTATATGAGTGTGGGATAGCTTTAAATGTGAGCCTCCAATATAAAAAGGGAGTCTGCTTTGGGAAAACAAGTAAAAGATATGGTAACAAGATTATAGCTTTAAGAGTCTAAACTTGCATTACTTTTGGATGACACTAAGTGTGAGCTTTTATAACTGGACAAGATTTAACGAAGGCCATTGGATGATAACGCACGTAGCCTCATCCAAATGACTGACATTTCTTGTCATAGACATCAATCAGTCACAACCTTAATACCATTTTCGTATCTAAAAGGCCTAACTTGTGGCCTTGGACTTGACCAAATAGGCTGGCTGGGTGGCAGTGGCAGCAAGTTGTCTTGTCATCACAGAAAGAATGCTTTGCAGAATAAATAAGTTCACCTGTTAAAAGAAGAACGTGATGGAATTTTAACATTTGATAAGATTCAAGAGAATCAGAATTCAATAGACATATTGACTAACTGTTTCGATCGAGAAACTGAAGTTATGTGCAACTTCAGTTGAACTTCTATTTTGAGGAATGAGGAGTTGTTTCCGCTGCAGAGGAGTCATTGATGGTAAATTAGTATTCAAGTGGAAGATTGTCAAATTGTAGTGCCTAATTGATTAAGGATTGTTTAGGAAATTATGTTTGAATTGGAATCCTAATTATTATTAAGTTAAGGAGCCTGATTTTTGTAAAATTCTATTAAAGAATTGAAATCTTGTAAGATTAGGTTTTGTCCTATCTTATAAATAGGGAGCTCTCCCTAGGTTTCTTGATTATCCATCAAATAAAGAGAGAGAGAGAGAGAGAGAGAGAGAGACGTGTGTGTAATTTTCTCTGGTAAACTTTTCTTTTATCATAATGAATTATTGCAGTGACGAGAGATGACATAGTCTCACATTGAGGTGAACCTATATAAATCTTATATGTTCTTAATTGTTTATTTTCTTTTTTTTTTTAATTGATTGCTTTTGGTGACACGGAATTAGGGTTTGTAATTCTTAACAAAAAAAAATACAATACTAAATAGAACGGGATTAGGGGGAAACCCCTATGCATATAAATAAATTAGCTTGAAGAACTCGTATTCCTACCCTAGATAGGAAGAAATTAAGATAAGTACTCTCATATTCTTCTTCTTAAAGGTCCTTACCCTTTAATTCCTCAAAAAAGTTCTAGATATAACCCTAAAGCTAAGGGGGCATACAATAGACTTCCTTACTTTAAAGAGACTTTGGGTAGTCTATATCAAGGGATATATATCACAATCCCTTATTTGAGCTGTTGATAATCAGTCTCAAATCGATTTTCGAAAACACCCTTGCACCTTTCAACTAATTGAATAGGTCATCTATCCTTAGAAAAGGCTATTTATTCTTTATGGTCAGACGTTTCAAGCCCCTATAGTTAATACTCATCATCATTGCTCCATCCTTCTTTTAAAAAAATAAATAAATAATAAAAGATAGTTCGTAGTTACTTTGTATAAAACAATTTTTCTGAGCAATACATTATCAGTAGGGACGGATGGAGGGGGGGGGGG
>CAIGRT010203978.1:0-13699 GCA_903798405.1 Fraxinus platypoda | reverse complement strand
TGTTGTTTTTTTGTTTTTCAACTTTATTTTTTTTTTTTTGTTTGTGGTGAAGCTTACGCCTCAAAACGTTTTGAGGCTTACGCCTCGCCTCGTGACAAAAAAAGACTTCAGTACCCGTTTACGTTTTTTCAAACCATGATCACACCACTTGGAGAAAGAATCTAAATCACGTTAAAATTTACAATTGCTACATTTTGCTCAAATCTAAAAGTTTCCTCTACCCGGTACTCAACCCACATATCCCCAACCCACCCCAGCTTTCGGGTAACCTATATGTATATGGAGTCTATATATAGCTGTGCACTTTTCTGTTTAAAAAAAAAAATGACTGTTTGTGCTCTAAATATTTCTCTAATTATTGTATGCTCTAAACGTTCAGGTAGATTATCGAGGTTATGAAGTGACGGTGGAAAATTTTTTGCGAGTATTAACTGGGCGCCATGAAGCAGCTGTTCCAAGGTCAAAACGTCTTCTAAGTGATGAAGGGAGTCATATACTTCTATACATGACTGGGCATGGTGGAGACGAATTTTTAAAATTTCAGGATTCAGAGGAGCTCCAAAGTCATGATTTGGCTGATGTGGTGAAACAAATGAAAGAAAAGCGCAGGTGAGAGTTCAGCTAACTTGTATTTTTCTTTTTAATTTACTTTTTACATTACTTTATTTATTGTTTGAAAATGAAATTATGGAAATCAAATTTTCTAAGCTAAGGCTCTTGGTAAATACCATGGGCACCTTGTAATCATGTAAAGTTTCTTTGGCATTCATTTAGAACTTGAGATTCAGTTCTAAAACATTTAGATGCCTGATTTTTAAGGATTCTAAGATTTACTTAAGCAAGGTTCTTCGAAATGTATCTTAGTATTAGTCAGTCAAATCCAATTTGAACCAGTCACTGTGGTATAATGACATTGTCTTCTCAATCGTGTATCGTTTATCAGATTTAAGGAGCTCCTGATAATGGTAGATACTTGCCAAGCTTCCACTCTTTTTTCTCAGGTGAGAAACTTCTTCCTTCTTATTGCGATGTTTGATACTGCTGTAAGTTTTTATTTGACTTTTATGCAACTCGTCTAACTGCTCTGTTTATGGTCTCTCTCCGTGTGTGCTTTTTGTGCATTAGAATGAATATTCCTTTTGAGTACTATCTGGTTCATGTTGTAATTTATGTAGGGGAACATTGTAGGCCCATACCATCCATCACATGCCTGAAATGAAGTCAAAACATTGTACCTTCTATCTTTGGCTCAACCTTTGTTTCTCTTTAGTAACTTACTACTGTGAGATTATTTGGAGAAGTGTCCAATTATTATGATGCATCTCTCCTTTGCCTTGCTATGGGTTCCCATAGTTTGATAATAAGAACCATTTGCGTGACTTCAGATTTTCTTCATGAATTTTTATTTTTATTTTATTTAATCTTTGAGGAATTATAGCATGTTTTGACGAAGCTTAAGTTTCCAAACATATTTGGATAAGTTACCTATTTCTCACCTTTAAGTATAAAGTTACTTATCTTGTAGTAAGGTAGGGCTAAGTACATTTTTTAAGCTTAGCCAAACATGCTCTTGGTATGTACTTCTTGATCTATTGATCAGGTGAACAAGAGTGGGAGAGGGAGAAAAGGAGGGAGTTGGCATAGTATTTCTTGCTTGGCTAGAGTACTGGATTGATGGTGATGGTGATGATGATTATGACGATCACGATCATGATCATGATTATCATCATTCAGATCATCATCTTCCCAGTTTCTTTTCATCTTATAATATGTTATTGTTTATCATTTTCTCTTCCATTTCAATCTTGTCACCAGTATGAAATTTTTCTTTTTAGTAGTTATTGAATGTAAAAGGGTGTGTGCCTTCCCTTACAGCTCCAATCGCCTGGTGTTTTGGCTATTGGAAGTAGCATGAAAGGAGAGAATTCATATTCACATCACTTGGACTCTGATGTAAGTGCTGATTACCACCATTCTCCTCCTGCAGTTTGATTGGATGTTGATAATTCTTGGATGCTGCAGATTGTGGTGATTTTTGTTTTTCCGCCAGTTCTGAACTTTTGGATAATTACACTCCCTTCCTTGCTTCTTTGATACAGGTTGGTGTATCTGTTGTAGATCGATTCACATTTTATACCCTTGCTTTCTTTGAGAGGCTAAATATGTATGACAATGCCTCGTTGAGCAGGTAAGTAAAAAGAATTAATTTGATGTATTTTTTCATGCCATTATCGTGATATTCCTCCTATGAGTTCTTGGTTGAGCGAAATTTTTTATAACAAAGGTATCCTTGACATCTGAGTTTCATTATGTAAGAACAAAGCTGTTTGGACAAAATTTTCAACACTTATTATTTCCATTTCTAGTTATTGAAAAAGGGACCTTTTAAAATCTTGCCTTTTGTTTTTTTGACGTTTATACATCCTTTTACAAAAAACTTCAAAATTTTAATTTACTCTATTGTTTAGCCGTTATAAGTATTTTCTGAAAAAGTGTGAAGTAATTGTGGTATAATCAGCATATCTGCATTCTGGCAGAAATAAGTTTTCAATATAAGCTCAATTCAAACCTTTTTTAAACATATTTATAATTCAACTGGATCAATGTCCCTGCCTTCTGTGTAATGATACTAGTACTTAGCAAACAGGTTATTTACTTGAGGCTGAAGGCGATTTTATGACAGAAGAAGAGAGCAGCTGTTTTTCAGGATAACTCCTCATTTTCTCTTTCTCCCTGAATATTATATAATCAAACATAAAAAGAAAGTCTGGATCACTACTTCCACTACCAATTGATGTGGGTTGCTGTTGACCAAAAATAACTATGGGTGTTCCTGTAAAGTAACTGCTGAATCAAACAAGTTAATCTATTCCAAGTTTGCATATGATATTTCTCATCTTTTGAATCAGAATATTATTTTTTCTCTAGGGATGGCAACAGGGCAAGGCCCCCCGCCCCGCCAAGCAATTCCCCGCTCCGTCCCCGCCCCGTTACTCGTTTAAGGCGGGACAATTTCGTGAAATTTTTCATTTAAAGTATTGAATTCTAAAAAAAAAAAATTAAACGGGGGCGGGGCGCCATTTACCCGTCCCCGCCTCGGGGCAAAATTTCCTGCCCCAAATACCCGATTAAGCGGGTAATCTCCGCCCCGTTCGGGGTGGGGCCCGCGGGTATTAGGTTTGTCGGATTTTTTTTGCCATCCCTATTTTTCTTTGATGGAACCTTGCAGAATTTAATTCATCTATCTGACCAGTGGGTGATCCTCGATCTTTCAAATTCATCTCAACTTAATGACAAAAAATCTTGGTGTCTTTAATATTCCCTTTCAACTTGTTGTCAAGAATTGTCTTCATGGGAGATGCTCATATCCTCATACTCGACAAATATTATTCATATATTTTTCATTCTCTGAAATAGGGGCATATTTATGATTTTGTTAATTATTGTTCTTCAGGCCATTAATTCTTCAACCTTTTCCTAAACTTGGAATTTTGGATCATGATTTTTGATTTTTACTTTGTTTTGCAGCCTTTTTAATTCCTATAACCCAAACTTGTTGATGTCAACTGCATATTATCGAACAGATCTTTATGGCCGACTGTTGGAGGAGGTATATGAAGTTAAGATCCTTGATTTGTTAAATTTATTTTTGTTGAAAATGTGTTCCCCTCACCTGGTGCATTAAATGTTGGGATTTTTCTACATAAAATTAGTTAACACGCATTAGAAAAGTTTCTCGTCTCAAATCAAGAGATGGTATGGGCAACTATGAGCGCTCACACTAACAAACACAGAAAGTGAAAAATAATTATCTGTTTCATTTAATTACACCAAATCCATGTACTTGCCATCATCACATTTCATTTCCATCTCTTTCTGCTTACATTGCTTTTATTTGCTGAAGTTACTGATGCCACCATGTAAATGGCTTTTCCATAGATGTTATGTAATACGCGGTATTCTAGCCCGAAATAAACTCTCTTGGGCAACACAGGGTCTGACTTTTGGTATTACAAAGATTATCAAACCTCCATAACGGATCTTATGGTCTGTAGTACCTTTTTCTGATACAGAGGATCCTCAAAGAGGTAACTGCAGAGCATACTTTTAATACTACTCAGATCTTGTTCTTACTATTCTTCATGATGTTGTCACAGTCGTCGAGACTATGGAAGAACAAATGAAATATTTTAGAAACTCATAGGGAAATGAAACAAACTATTTCTTTCGAGAGTTGGGCTCGAGATGCTCCACAATGGAGGAGGAATGCCCTTTATATAGAGGAGGGGATCCTTCATGTACAATAATACAACCGACATACTAGTATTATAATATTACAAGTGGACAACTGACTTATCACTACTTTATCAAAGTAGGATAAGATATCTGACACAAAAGCAATAATTATACAAGACGACAAGAGTCTTATCACTACTTTTGATAAAGTATGATAAGATAGCTACAATAATTTTACAACATGACAAACATCTTTTTAAAAAAAACAAGGAATCTGCTTTTTTAAAAGTTATTTATTACAAACGACAAAAACTTTAAATGAAATTTTTCATACGTGTTGAGTCATCAAGGTGTTCCAAGGTTTGCTTCCCGTTCAGGTACATTTGAATCGTCTGAATTGGAGGGGAGTCCATGTTGTTTCCACCAAGGCCAAGTTTTAGTATCAATTTTTTCTTCAAAAAAATTTTCTTCCTTATTTGGATATGTTGGATCAAAATCATACGGCTGTTTTTCATATTCATAAGGATTTTGACGGTCCTGGAAAACACTGTCATTATAGATTATTTCCGTGTCCAAATAATTTGAATTTTATTTTTCTGGATTGCTTGGTCCTGGTTTATCCATGTCCATTTTCAGTTTTTCATAAAATTCATTCCAAAGATTTTCTCGAAGTTGTCCTTCTGGTGTTGTTTCTGGATACCTAGACGTATCTCCAGGTCATTGGTGTGGCCTTCCTAAGAGAAGCTGGTTCCAATGGGTAATGTCTTTTTCCTAGCAAGCGGATGGATAGTGCCCAAATATCTGTCCAAAAAGTTGACATTGTGATTCTCTGTATTTTTGGATGTCCTACTGGATCTTGGCTGCATAGTCTAGAGGCAAAATTTCCCATGGAGCATCATCTTCTATGTTTGGCCAAATTTGAGGAGGAATTGTTTGGTTGATTTCTGCCATTCTTCTTTGGAATTCACGAAATTCCTTTGGATACCTTTTCCAATCTTGGTGTAGATTGAAAGGTTGAACAACATACTTCTTGACATAAGAGAAATATTCATAAGAACCTGCATCTGTGAAATAACCCCGTGGTTGGAAAACTAAGATGACAAAAACATTTTTTTGGGAAGTTCTCAAGCCTTTCAATTTTAAAGAAAAAGCTTCAAATATTTTTATCGAATGAGAAATAGGATAAAACCATTGAAGGAACTTTTTTGCTTCAGCATGTGCTTCTTGAAATGGATCATTTTTGTTAAAACTTCGAAAATCAATTTCTTTGAACCATTCAAGAGACTCACTGACATTAAAAGAGATTCCAATTTGGTAAAGCTCCAACAAATACCACAGAGAGCAAAACAATTCTTTTGAAAATTTTGAAACTGCTTGGTGTGGAATCATATGGAACAATGTAAAAAAGGGATAGTCTGGATGAAATCCAAGACCACCAAGTGTTTCAATTCCTGTTTGTCTGATAACAATGGACTAATATTTTTACATTAGTTCTTTGGATTTGGAGTGGAGAGTTTTTTCTCGGATAAGGTTGTTGAGTTCTGGTGGGATTTGATCATTTTGGGAAAGAAAAGAATGAGGGCTCATTATGCAAATTATGGGAATTGGCTAGATATGAGATAGTTTTGGTCTAGTGAGTAAATCTGGAAGAAGGTTGGTTTTTTCTTTTATGTGTTTGACATCAATGTCAAAATTTGAGAACCATTCTGCCCATCTGAGCAGTTGAGAATTTGGAATTTGCTTTTGTTTGAATGAGAGCATTTTGGAAAATGCTGATATGTCCATTTCAACCAAACACTTGTGTCCAATGAGATGAATTTGAAACTTTTCAATGCCACGTTTGACCGCCAAAATTTCTTTAAAAGTGGAATGATAATGTTTTTCTGCTTCTGAGAATGATCCACTTTTGTATCCACATATGTTTCTTTTTCCATCTTTCTCTTCCAAGAGAACTGCTGCCCAGTATAGATCACTTGCATCAGTCTGTAAAATTCTCTTTCCATCAGTAGGAATAGACAAAGCCGGTAGTCCTTACACCTTTTGTTTAATATTTTGAACTGCCTCTGTTTGTTCTGAAGACCATGGTGGTGCATCTTTCTTTAACATGTTCTGCAATGGTCTGATAATAGGAGATAGATGATCAACAAGGTCTGCCATGTAGTTCACAATTCCAATAAACTGTTGAACTTCGTTTTTGGAGAGAACTGTATCTGCTCTTGACCAACATGCGGCTGCAAAGAATACTGACCATCTTTAATATGCATTCCTAAGAAATCAATTTAAGAAACTCCAATGACCATTTTCTTCTGGGAAATCATAACTCCAAATTGTTTTGTCAAATCAGCAAACTAGGACAACAATTGATGAAGCAAACCTTGGAACACCTTGATAACTCAACGCATATGAAAAATTTCATCTAAAGTTTTTGTCGTTTGTAATAAATAACTTTTAAAAAAGCAGATTCCTTGTTTTTAAAAAAAGATGTTTGTCATGTTGTAAAATTATTGTAGTTATCTTATTTTGGTTTACCAAAAGTAGTGATAAGACTCTTGTCGTCTTGTATAATTATTGCTTTTGTGTCAGATATCTTATCCTACTTTGATAAAGTAGTGATAAGTCAGTTGTCCACTTGTAATATTATTGTACTAATGTGTCGGTTGTATTATTGTACATGAAGGATCCCCTCCTCTATATAAGGGGCTTTCCTTCTCCATTGTGGAGCATCTCGAGCCCAGCTCTCGAAATAAATAGTTTGTTTCCCATCCCTATGAGTTTCTAAAATCTTTCCTTCGTTCTTCCATAATTTTGACGACTGTAATAACATCATAAAGAATAGTAAGAGCAAGATCTGAGTAGTATCAAAAGCTATGATACTCGGGTACGGATATGTATCTAAGTGTCGAATCTTTTATTTTCTAAAATATAGGATACGTGGACATGGCTAAAAATAGTTTAAATTTCAGACACGGGTACGTGGGTTTCTTTCAAATTTCAATTTTTTTATTAATACTGGATGTCATTTTGAATATGCCAAAATTAATTATGCACAATGAAGGAAATTGGTATTTAAGAAGGGGTTAAGACGAATAAAATAAAATTTTGGGTTTAGTTTTCAATTATGGGACTTACTAAATGTTATATAAAATAGAAAATGAGGAATTTGATTATAATTTGGACTTAGTGGAACACTAAGTAGTACTATATGGAACCAATTTTCATTTTATACAAACAAAACCCTAAACCACCAATACAGAGAGAGAGAAGGAAAAAAAGAAGGTAAAACCTAGCGCTGCCGCTGCCTTTCTCCACCCTCTTGGCGACGACGATAGGTTTATAGAGAGCAAAAGTGGGAAAGAAGAAAAAGNACAAACAAAACCCTAAACCACCAATACAGAGAGAGAGAAGGAAAAAAAGAAGGTAAAACCTAGCGCTGCCGCTGCCTTTCTCCACCCTCTTGGCGACGACGATAGGTTTATAGAGAGCAAAAGTGGGAAAGAAGAAAAAGGAAAGAAAAGACGGAGAAAAAAAAAAGAAGGAAGAAGAAGCAAAAACAACGAAGTGTCTGGTTGAAATTTGGAGGATCCGACACATATTCCATACCCATACCCATGTCGTGTCGTGTCGTGTCGTGTCCGACACGGGTCCTCCAATTATTTGGAAGAGTCCGAGCATCAGAGATCAAAAGTATGTTTTGCAGTTGTCTCTCTGAATACCCTCTGCATCAGAAGAAGGTACTACGGACCATAAGATCCGTTATGGAGGTTTGATAATCTTTGTAATACCAAAAGTCAGCCTTGTGTTGCTGCCCAAGAGGGTTTATTTTGAGCTAGAATACTGCTTATTACATAGGTTGTCACACCCCACTTTTTGTAGCTTCTCTCTTTTACTACTAAAATTTAATACATGAAGTGTACAAGTTGGTGATTGATTAGTGGCCATTTGATAACCGAAATTTAACTTTCTAATTTGCCTCGGCTGCTCTCATTAGGTTCCTGTGACCAACTTCTTTGGTTCAGTCATGGAAACAATCCACACTGATTCAGCTTACCGAGCCTTCTCAGGCAAATACTCTAAATCTAAAACTGAAATTCCCCTGGATCAGTCAGATGAGGCGGAACAGAGAAGACTAAAAAGTTCAGATGTTACACAAGAATTGATCGACTCTAACATAGCTGTAAGTGCTCTATATTCTTGCTATTAGATGATGTGTACTCAAAGCCCCTTTTTGTCACTTGACTACTCAGTTCTTTGCATGTGAAACTGACGAGGGAAAGAACGCGTGCTACAGGATAAACATGCTACTTGTCCTGTTACACGCACATGGAATGCCATTCTTGGTAGGATTGAAATGATGAAAGAATTAGATAGCTTGGTGAACTATGGCTTGATATTGATGTTTCTAATTGCGACTGGTTCTTCTTGGTTTTCAAGCTGAAGGTAAGAAGGAACGTCTTTTAATGGACTTTCAGGAACTTTTTGCTCTAGCTTTAACTTTATATTTCCTGGTGAAGTCAAGTCCATGCCGATCTTGCTTTCTCAATGTTGTCCTGATTATCTTTGGTATGGTTTTACTGTCATTGTTCCACAAATCAATGAAGAAATCCTCCCCCTCGCCCCCACTCAAGTGTCTTCTTGAGACTTAAAAAATAATTTTTGATCTTTGCTAATGTACATTGTACAATAGTAGTATATTAATTATGTGCAAACGATGCTGCCTGCAAAATATGAAGCCTTTTCTTCAGAGTCTCTTGAAGTTGATGATACCATTTAAAATTGTTAGGGCTTCTTCTATTTTGTTGCTGCAATAGATAGTCAGATATTGGCACTTGATCTGGTACACTGAAATTAATCTTCTGTAAAATTTATTTGTGTTATGCTGTTATTTCAGGCAATCTTTTACTTCATTCTTTGCCGGATAGAATATTAAATCTTTCAAAAGTAATTAAAGAAACTTACTGAAGCCCCAGAAGATATGATCTCTGTGCAAATCAGAGATTTTGTTTTAGATCAATCTTGGAAGTGGCGCTTCATCTTGAGCTAATCAAGTTATGCTGTGTTGGAAATTGCCTGAATTGGTGGTTGCCATCTGAAATGGACCTGCTTTTTATTGTGTGATTTTTTCTTAGCTTTTTAAAAAACTCAGTATAAAACATGGGGTTGAAAATAAATACATAAACTTACACCTTATGAATGTATTTTATACGTTTATCATTCAAGCCGTAAAACATGAAGCTGAAGAAAGCCCAAAAACGGAAGCCTAACCACAAAAACAATCAATTAATCGAAAATCCAAGCAGAAAATCTTGCCACAGATGAAAATAACAAATCAACGGCTCCTTCAACTACGTTTATCGAAGAGCTGTGTATTAATCTACTAGTAATTTCTGAAATGTAATTCAAATGGTTCAGATTTTGTGTGATTATTCAATAATAGATTATATAAATAATTATTCAGCAGCAAAATATAAGATAATCTCTCTCTCTCTCTCTCTCTCTCTCTCTCTCTCTCTCTCACGCACGCACATGCACACATATATATTTGAATTGCTGCAATATTTTGTAACTATGAATTTGAAAATTTTCAAGTTTTTTGGGTTAGTACATATGAAAATTCATCTTTGGATTAATGATTTTGAGTTAGTATATATGAAAATTAAACTTTGGATCAATTAAATATAAGTATACAATGTTTTTGTGGAAACGTAAATATGCATATAAATTCAAACTTTGTTTTACATTAACAAGTAGCATATTTGTCTTGCATATGAATTAATATGCTAGAATTTGAAAGAGAGACAAATTATACACTATCTCATTTGAATAAATTGATGCATACACGGTGTTTGTTAAAATATAAGTATGAATATGATTCAAACTTTGCTTTACATTAAAAAGTGACATTATTTAATATTTTATTTGTCTTGCATACAAACTAAGGTACATACTATGCCACTTTTTTTGGAAAGTCACTGTCTTGTAAATATGACGAAGAATTACTCCCTACTTGATTGAGTTGAATATGAATTAAGGTTGCCAATTTGAAAGTAAGGTGTTGTACCACTTTTTTAATTAAAAGTTCACACAATGCTTAATATGATTGTTTCATTGTGTATAGATATCGTACTGGTATCAAAACGTCGCAGAATTAAATATTTTGAAGACAACCAGCTTTTGAAGGTTGCTACTTTTGAAAAAAAAAAAAAAGGACGTGAAGAAGCAGCCACGAGAGAAGAAAGTTGGAAGATGTATGAAACTCGAGTATTTTGAGTTTTTTTATTTTGAATTGTCTTTTAATTTTTTACTACTAGAATACACATTAGAGACTTTTACACGTCATTTTTGTCAGGCTAGTCCAAACCTGTAAGATATGCCGGTCTGGTCATCGCTAGGTTGGCCAGGTTAGCCCAATGAATAAATCTAAACGAACAGGGCCACATGTTCGTGACAGGGGGCCAGCTGCCCCACTGTGAGCTGCAGCTGGCCCCCTGTGATATACAATGCTATCATCTATGAAATCTTCCCAGATCCTATGTCGTATGCAGAAAAAACATAGGAATGCACGGCACAGCTGTATGCAAAAAGAAAAAACCTGTTTTATGTCTTAATTGTTACCAACATTTTGTCTGCATGCAAATAATCAACACAGGTCGGCAATGGCATCTGAGAAACAAGTCCGTACAAGAAAGGAAACTTCGTACCATTTTCTTAGAGATCTGAGATTGAATTCATTGCAGATATAGTTGTCTTATGTTTACATATATATTGATAATCAAGAGGTTTAGCTTACATTATCTTGTGCCCATATCAACCCTCAGCAAGAACAGAACACCAAATTGATCCACTTTTCTATTGGCATTCTATACCTTTGTTTCTTGTTAGAGAGCTCGAAAACTTAACCTAGTACTTCTTTGTCGTGAATATCTCGTCAACTTATCCATAACCCTCATCGGCAAAAACTTTCCTCTCCTCGTATATGTAGAATTCATTCTTTCTTGATTGTGAATAAAGAAAATGTGGCGCCCTAATTTTGATGCTCTCAAAGACATGCACGACTCAGTTAATGACTTGCTTCACTCATCAACGACTAAACAAAAAATCGCTCATCATGGAGAAGAAAAATGGGTTCATGAGGTTTCAGAAGCATCCCTAAAGTTGGTGGATGCTTGTGGTGCCACCAAAGATATTCTCCTACTGGTAAAAGATCATCTCCAAGAACTTCAATCCACGTTTCGCCGAATCAGTGTCAATGAAACCACGGTTGTCGGAAACCAGTTCGCCGCCTATCATCACCACCGGAAAACGCTAAAGAAAGCCATTTTAAAGCGTTTGCAATCACTGAAAGAGATGAAAAATAAAAAGATCGCTGCCCCGGTCGGGGCTGCTGCCGACCACTGCAGCCTTGTGGTTGTTGTAAATGTGCTTAAAGAAGTGAAAGCCACCACCATGTCCATTGTTGAGTCTCTAAATTCACTCATATCAATGCCTAAACCAAACAGAAAATCCAATATAGAGGCTTTTAAGTTTAAATTAACTCGGGTTAACAGCCTAAGCTTGTGGGAAAAATGTGACATTTCTGCCATTCAAACTGCAATTAAAAGATTGGAGGCTGTGGAAATTATTATTGAAAATCTTGAAACTGAATTAGAGTGCATGTTCAGGAGGTTGATTCGGACAAGAGCATCACTTCTTAACATACTTACCTACTAGGAATAATTTATGCTTTGCCCAGCTGGCTTTTTTCATTACAGCACAGTTTAAGATCATATCATCATAATGTATAGGATTTTACTTTAGGTTTAATGTCAGCCAACTGATTTTCGATCATGTTCTATTCTTTGATTTTATTTTTGTTCTCAATAAAATAGGGATATAAAGATGGTTTATATTTAATATTTTATTTTTTATTTTTTGTGGTTCCTTAATTTTTAGTGGTTATGCATGGATCTTGAAAGTAAAATATTTTATCTAGTTAGAAGAGTTTGTAGAAGAAATTGGTCCAACGTAATTTACTCTAAAAGTGCTTCCGAAATAGAAAATTCTTTTAAAAAATAATTTCCAAATAAAAACTAAGATAATTTCTTCCCAAAACTCTTCTACAGAAAATAAAAGTCATTTCAAAAGGGTCCTTAGTATTTACCACATTGATCTTGAACTAGCATGATCCGATCGCCTACCCTAACAACATGATGCACGAAATTAAAGAATGCTCAAATAGTCATTATCCATCTTCCTATTCAAATGTCTCTCACCCCACATGGGAGTTGTTTGAAATCCTTGTTTTTATCTGTATATCCAACCCAATAGTGTATCACTGCGAGCACTAAAGCAACTGGATCATGTTTATAAAGCTTACTTTGTTTCTAGGTTGTTAAACACTTCATTTTTTCAATGATGTAACTCGTTATTTTCCGTCAGCTTGCAAGCGAATGCATAAGTGTCATTACTGTAATTAACGCTCGCTTAGATATAACAAAAATTGTTTGTTAATTGTCATATCCAATTCTGTCTATTCTAGCTAGCATAGCATATATGACACGCGGCCATCGCCCGTAGAGTATACCATGTTTGGGAAGAATTGACACGTTACCACCAAATTACAAGTTTAGTTGACAAATGAGTCTGATTTATTTACCCCCCAAAACCAAAGGCAGAGACGCCATTTCTACAAGTCAACAATTGACGTCACAATCATTGGTCAATTTAGCACTACACAAATATGAATAAATGCACACTTGAGTGCATGCCAGCAAACATGGAACCAGAAAATAGACCGTGGACACAGTGCCTCTGCATTTCAACATCTACTGCAACATCAGAAAGCAATATGCCCAAGTTAGGGGTGTCAAATGAGAGTTATGATACATGTTCAAAGTTGGATTACAAAGTTGGTTGATAAAATAACATCTACACCAATCATTTTAAAAACAAATTTTTAAATCATTTGAAATCAACGATTTGGATTTCGCAAACACACTTTGTAACCCAACTTTTGTAACTCAACTTTGTACAAATAGCTTTATTGGTCAAATGAGACGATACAGGACAGGCCAGTCAGAAACTTGTCCCAGCACAGCCCATGCACTGGCAATGGACAGGTCGACTGCTCGTGATTGGAAAAAGTTCCGAGTTTGATGAGTATCAAATTAAGATAGGGAAAGGCCGGAAAGCAGGCAAAAGCATTTAAATAAAAACATAAAACTATATATTCCAGAATTGTGCATCACATCATCTTCAGTACACTCTTTTTCACCATCAATTTATTGTACAGAAACCAAACAGATATTCTGAAATGAAATTCATACCAAAGGGCAGATCAGTGCCTTGTGCTCCTTATTATGCTTCGCTGGAAACCTGAGAGACAACAATCATCCAATAGATAAAGAAATGTAAATCCCAAAAAAAAAGAATACTGAAATAGCATCACTTGAAGGCAGACATATGTCACGGGACTAGTTTTCTTACA
>CAIGRT010203962.1:0-20165 GCA_903798405.1 Fraxinus platypoda | reverse complement strand
TCTATCTTTTATTTTCTTAATATGGAAAATATTATTTTATTGAAAAATGTGTGGTTAAAAATGAGTTTTGAAAAAATATATTTTGAAAAAAAATGTATATCAAACATGGACTATATAACTATTTATGTATAAATAGCATTATTCCTAAAAGCAATAATGGATTCAGAGATTCTAACAGAGTATTAAAATAAATTAATTATGGCCCAAAAACACAAGAAGATGCTAGCTGGATGACTTTCTGAATTCTGATGGAATTATGTGCTTGCTTACTTCATATCTCACCTTGAAATGCCCAATTTAAAGTACATTTCTATCAGGAACATTACTCGAAATGGACCACTAATTCATTGGGGCCAGACAACTCTTCAAAGATTTAAGGATGTTTTTTTTTTCTTTTATATTTTTTTTGGTAGGGGATGGGCGAGGGACTGGGGCAGGGAGCATATGCGCAGTAATATTCGATGTTTAATGAATATCTCTAATGAGTTCGGTCTATAATTCAAATTTAAGTATTGTATATCGAACTTGGTGTCATAGTAAAAGCACGACTACTAAGTAAGATGAGATTACTTTAATCATTTTTTTTTAAACAAAAACAAGAGTACTAAGAATAGCAAATTAAGCTTCTTTTTTTTTTTTTAAATAAATTGATGGTCGATTATATATAATTCTTTTTGTAAGTTTTGTGTAGTTGATTGCTAGTTTTTTTTTTCCCCGAATATTGAATACCGCTTGATGTTGCAACTAGTATTTAGATATTCTCCTATGAGTTTCATGAATTGACATGTGGTAATACGTAAATAAAAAGACTTCCTATCAACAAGACATCTATGTTTAATGAATNAGTTTTTTTTTTCCCCGAATATTGAATACCGCTTGATGTTGCAACTAGTATTTAGATATTCTCCTATGAGTTTCATGAATTGACATGTGGTAATACGTAAATAAAAAGACTTCCTATCAACAAGACATCTATGTTTAATGAATAGATAGTTAAGTTCAATTTTCATCTCCAATGAGTTCGGTCTATAATTTAATTTTAATTTCAAATGTATATTAAATAGAAGTGAGAATTTTCTATATAAATCGTCTATTTTGCTTATATGAAAACATTTGTATGCAATTCACATTAACATTGAAGATAAATCCGGTTCAATGTGACTTCCTTGTGTGCACCGTCAAACCAACCAGTCTAATTAAATTTGACAACTATATCTTTGGGCTGCGTGCAGGCATGATTCCAGCTTGGGTTGATGATTAATAATTTAGGACCACCAACTAATTTTAATTTTGCATTGTGCTTCGGGCTTCCTTAGAGTGGTCCTATATTGATCATAATTATAAGTGAACTCAAACCTCTTCTGCCCCCAATTACATTTATCGAAGGACCTCTGCTTTAACCTATATTTGGTACGATAGATTAGATAGTCAGAATAAGATAAACGGATAAATTTTAGTTTCTTTTCATCTTTTGTCATGTCCAATCGTTTTTATGCTTGCTAACTGAACGGGACGAACGATCCCCAAATGCTTTAAAGCGAAGTTGGACAAAATCATCAATGTCGTGTGACATTTTTGGCTTCGGAATGAAAATTTGATAGAAATTTCGACTATCTGAAATAGAAGTTCATGATCCAATTACTAGTTCAATTTATCTTAATTGATTAAAGATTAGTGTTTCCATAAATAAGATAAAGAGTTCAAGATACTCCATAAAAAAAATTGTCCAATTTAGCCTATGTTTGGTAGAAATTAAAATCAATTTTTTTAGTAAATTTTAATAAAAGTTAATAAAATGTGTGGTTAAAATCAATTATTGAATTTGATTTAAATTAAAATTTAGATGTTAATCCCTACGTTGGCTTAATTTGAGAATCCTATCCTATTTTACTTTTGGGCCTAGTAAATATTTGATGCTAATCAGAACTCTGCTCAAAATATCCCAGGCCTATTAACTTTGGCAAAATTAGGCCCAGTACGGCCCATTTATTAAAAAATTGATAGTTTTTTAAGTTTTCACTACATTAATTTACAGTAAATTTTAGGATAAATCTACTTATACATCAAAAGATGTACATCAAGGTATCCACCCCTCTCACATGGGGTGGGACCCACTTGTATAAAATATTTTTTTATTTAAGTGAGTCTCACCCCATGTGAGGGGGGTGGACACCGTGATGTACATTGTGATGTACCTGGAGCAAAACCGTTGATTTTATTGTCTAGCTGAGCAAAAACGTGTTTATTTGAAAAACGCAATTTGAATGATAAAATAAAACAACACCAATGAATTTTTCGTGCTACGTGACTACAATTCCTTGTTATTTAGTAAACAAAGTGGTTAAACTGAAATAAAAATCGATCACTTAGTAATTTGAAACAGAAAAGTTCGGTGACTGAAAGTGTTTTGAACAGTAAATTAGACTATAAAGATGTTAAGCGATAAAATTCCACATCGAATAAAGATGAAAATAACTTATAAAGGTTTGGATTACTCCTCTTATCATAGAGCCCCAAATCTTATCAAGAGAAAATGAATCAAATATATATATATATATATATATATGCAAATGCTCACCTGGTGCAATGTAGCCTAGGGTTCCAACAATTTCAGAAACTGTTGAGCTTTCATCAATATCAGAATCCATTTTCGCTGTCCCAAAATCTCCTATTTTTGGTTCCAATTCAGAGTCCATCAGTATGTTGTTTGATTTAATGTCTCTGTGAATGATCTTGGGCACACAATCATGGTGAAGATATGATAATCCTTGAGCAATGCCTAGAGCAATACGAAAACGAGTTTCCCAATTCAAAGCCATTCGCGGTTTTTCTCGATGTACTAATTCATGAAGAGTTCCCCCTGGCATGTAATCTGTCACAATATAGCCATATCCATTTCTGATGCTGTATCCTTCCATTCTCACCACATTCCGGTGTCTGATCAGACTTAAAGTTCTCATTTCCATGCTAATTTTAGTCTCGGATAAGTCCACTTTCTTAACAGCCCAGTTCTTTCTTGATCTCACCGATTGTGTTCTGTAAACTGTCCCATGCTTGCCTCTTCCAATAACGTATTTATCACTCCAACGCTCTGTTGCATGTAGAATGTCCTCGAAATTTAAGTCTTCGGGTAAATCTTCTGTTCTTGATAGAGAATGTAGGAGAGATTGATCGGCTAAAGATGAGTTTTGTACGCAAATCAGTAAAATGTACACTGCAGCAAGAAGAAATGCCAGCAACAGGACTGGAGCAATTATCCCGGCTAGGATTTTTGCTCTAGCATGTGATTTTCTGTCTCTTTTTCCACAATTAGTAGATTCGGTACTTATTATGCAGAGTTCGGGGTTTCCAAGTGAAGATCCTGGATGTGAATCCATGATTTTTTCCCAGGAACCTGGGATTTTGCCTGAGAGGAGATTAAAAGATATGTTGACAAATGAAAGCGATACCATGTTGTTTACTTCTGAAGGTATTTCACCAGAGAAACCATTGCTTGAGATATCAAGAATCTCTAACTTATCAAGATTGCTGAGGCATTTGGGGATTTCTCCAGAGAGTTTATTCATGCTGAGATTCAAAACAGAACTAAAATGTTGAATTTTAGTGAGACCGCACGGAATAGGACCTTCTAGCATGTTGTTTCCGAGCTGCAACTCTTGGAGGCTTTGGCTACTAGAGAAAGATTCGGGAATAACATTGTTAAATTTGTTTTCTTGAAGTCTGATGATTTTCATGGTAAAAGACGATAAGATCCCCGGAGGAAGTCGTCCAGAAAGATTATTCATGCTAAGGTCTAATTCTGTTAGTTTTTGACAATGAGTCAGTTCCCAGGGAATTTCTCCTGTCAGTCTGTTGGAAGATACCCTTAAAACTTGAAGATTTTGAAGGTTTCCAAATTCCTTAGGCATTGAGCCAGAAAACTTATTATCCTACAGATCCATCATCGAGAGATTGCTCCAGAAGCCAAACCTTATTGGAATTCTTCCCTCTAGCAAGTTGCCACGAATATCAAAGTAAGAAATGCTGGAGTTCTTTTCTATATCATCCTGTATGCACCCTTGCAGAAAATTATCACGAAGAATCAGCCTATTTAGAGACTTGCATTCCATGATTTCCTTCGGAAAACTGCTATTGAAGTTATTATTTCCAAGTGCCAAAACTACGAGTCTATCGCCAGCACATATGCCAGAAGGAATTCTTCCATCTAGACGGTTTCCAGTTAAATCCAGCTTAACTAAACCGGGAAGGTTATTCTTCCCAAGGTCTGATGGAATCGCTCCACTGAGATCATTGTGAGCTAAAGAAAGGAAAGTAAGGTTTGTTAAATTACTAATTCCGAAAGGGATACTGCCTGTCAATCTATTATTATACAGGGCTAATTCCTCAAGACTCTGCATTCTCTCTATACACTGAGGAAGGTGACCCTCTATTTGATTGTTGAACGTGTGAAAAACCTTTAGACCATGCAGTTCACAGATTTCAGAAGGTAAATTTCCGCTAATGAAGTTATGTTGAAGCCTGATTTCGACTAGAGAACTACAATTTCCAATCTCTGGGGGTATTAAACCAGTAATCATGTTATTGTACAGGAAAAGAAAATTCAAATTTCTGAGGCTACTGATTGATCTTGGAATGTGTCCGGTTAAGTTGTTTTCAGACAGATCGAGGTACATTAGCAGATTGAAATGACTAATGTCTTCTGATATACTTCCGTTGAACATGTTATCCGAAAGAATAAGCTCGTTTAAATTCCTAAGACCCCATAAGGATTCGGGAATTTCCCCTTCAAACTTGTTTCTGTCAAGATATAGAAATTCAATTTCCAGGAGGCCCTTGAAGGTATTTGGTGGAATAACTCCCCCAAGATTGTTAGAAGACGCATAGAGAACACTGAGGTTATGACAGTTGCTCAAGGAAACTGGTAAAGGACCAGAAAACGAATTTTCATGAATCCGAAGATCAGAAAGTGAACAGAAGGATAGAAAATCAGGCAAGGATTTCGTTAGATTGTTTGTGCTTAAATAAAGAAATTTCAGATTTGGTAGAGTAAATAATTCAACAGGAATCTCCCCATTCAAGAAATTGTTATTCAACCCAAGATATTCAAGACTGTTGCATTGGCCTACCTCAGGGGGAATGATCCCAGTGAGCAGATTATATCCCAAATCAATCTGTACAATCTCCCTTGATGTGAAAAGCTGAGCAGGAATTGATCCAGAAAAGCCATTTTCATTGAGGAGAATTGTATTGAGATTGCTGCAGTTTCCGAGCAGGGTCGGGATTTTTCCGGTGAAATTGTTCCCAGAAAGATCAAGAGTCAGCAAATCAGGAAGTTTACACATATCAGAAACTGATAATTCCAAAATCCCTGAGAGTCCATAGCGCGTGAGATTCAAAGATTCGACGCGAAAATCTTTATTTGAGTAGCAAGAAACACCAGGCCATTGGCAGTGTGAAACGGATTCATTCCATGGCAGCATAAACCGAGAAGGTTCCAGTAGGCTGTTTCGAAACTGAAGAAGATGGATTGCATCTTGAGGCAATGAGGCTGATAAGACTGAACGCAGGTTCATAAAGAAGAGAATATAACCAAGAAACAAGAAAAACATGGCAGTTCTGAATACTCGGTAAGATGCAAACATTCTCTTATGGATGTTTTTTGAGTATATAATTCATGGAGCATTGACAGAAGTTGCTGGTGGTGCTGTCTGCTGTTGGTTTTTAACCTCGTTTTCTTGGTTATTTCTTAGGAACTACCCATTATAACGAAGGCGGTGGTGTTGTCTGCTCCTCGCTTTTTTACTAACTTTTTGTTGGACAGTGTAGAGCTTAATTATACTGAGACTTATCCGGTCGACTGCAGAATGACCTAACAATAGGTATTCCTACATATACATAATGAACCAATTTTTCAGAATGAGATGTGTGAGATCACCATTTAATCATCGTGAAAATTTACATTAGCAAGTGTATGTAGTTCTTATATTAAAGGTGAACGACTTATGAATTTTGTATTTTTTTTTACTCATTTCTAATCTTGTTTTTGCTTATTATTTCTCTGGGACTTAAGGGTCAAACTTTAATTGGTAATACCTTTATAGATCATTTATAGAAACTACCAGTAACAACGAAAGTAATGCTGTTTGTCGATGTTTTCTTACCAAACTTTTTCCCCGATCTTTTGTAAGAATTACCCGTAATAACGAAGATTAAACTTTCAGAAGATTAGGTTAGAGAGAATACATTGGATTTATAAAAATAGTTTCGAGTTTCAACATGTTTTGGTCGTTTTGTGCTGGTGTTATTAAAGAATTAAACTGCACGTCAGCTTTGGTTTAAAGTAAAGGTTTCGTAGTGGGGGTTGGCACATTGGGGAGATTCCAACAAGTTGAAAAAGGACAATTATGCTGTTTCAGAGGTAGATAAAGTGATTTTATTATTATATAAATAAAAGTAATAAATAATGAATAAATTTCATCATTGCTTATTCTTTATCCTTCAATATGCAGAGCAGTGATTTCTGAATTCTTATTTATTTCAATCGACAGACTTGTATATTTATTTTGAGTTGAAGCATGAAGAAAACAAGTAAGAAGAAAATAGACATTGTGACGATGATCTGAACGGTGAAGTTAATGCTTTCTTGCCACTAGGGACTCAACAAAATATGAATTTATACATTTGTTTGCTGATGTTGGATTGTTAAAGACCCATTCTATTTTACTAATACCCATTTTACCGGGTTACACACAATCCATTTGTCTAAAAGGAGGTGCAGACGACAAGACGAACATTGCCTAGAGGAAGTCAAGTGAAGTAGAAACGAAACATAATCATATTGAGTTACAATTGTTGTCTAAATACTACTTTGTGCATCTAATTCGTGTTGCTTGGCATTTACTAGTCATTAAACTATTGTTGATTGGAAGAATACTCTTTTTAACCTTAGTAAATCTTACAGTCAACCATTTGATAGCCATATTCCTTGATGTACCCAATAAGGCATCTATTCGAATAGATGAGATGAAAATCTCAAAGCAGATCGGTTCTGGAATCTCAGAACTGCAAGCTACGAATTAATTAAAGACGAAGGAGTTCGAGCTCAGGATTGAGCTGGTCATGGCTGGAAATCGAAATATGGATTTACTACCTGAAGAACTCAGGTACGATCAAATGAAATCAATTTATAACGGAAAGGAAAGAGGGAAAAAACGAACTCAACAAACTACTCTTATTACAAAGGAGGACCTGAACTAATGAAGAAGACTAATTAGGTCCTTGAGGAATAATTTGTATATAATTCGGACATCCCCCTCAAGTTGGATTTTGGTGGAAGTCCATCAAACCCAACTTGGAAACTAAGAACTTGAACTGAGGAAACGGTAAAGACTTCGTGAAAACATCCGCAACCTGAGCATTGGAAGAAACATGCTGTGGAAGAATCAAGCCAGCCTTGTATTGATTACGAACCACGTGACAATCAATATCCAAATGCTTTGTGCGCTCATGGAATACAGGATTAGCACTAATGTGTAAAGCAGCCTGGTTGTCACACGAAAGAGGAATTGGAAGATGAAGCTCAATGCAAAAATCTTGAAGAAGATACGTGATCCATTGAATCTCACAGACGGTCGAGGCCATGCTTCGATATTCAGCTTCTGCAGAACTCCTTGAAACTGTCTGTTGCTTCTTCGATTTCCAGGAAATAAGTGAGCCTCCCAGAAATATGCAATAACCAGTTAAAGATTTCCTAGAATCTGAACAAGAGGCCCAATCTGCATCACAGTAAGCTGCCAATCTGAAACTGTTAGATGAAGGGAAGAAGAGACCTTTGGACATAGTCCCCTTAATATACCTGAGTAAATGCAAAGCAGATTCCCAATGTGAAGTAGTTGGTGAATTAACAAACTGACTTAACTGCTGGACAGCATAAGACAAATCTGGTCTTGTAAGATTAAGATATAGCAAGCGTCCTACAAGCCTTCGATATTGATCAGGTTGCTGATAAGAATCACCATCAGCTGTGAATTTATGCCCCCTTGGCAATGGAACATCCACAGGTTTTGCTCCCATCAGGCCAACATCAGTAATTATATCCATAGCATATTTTCTTCGGTTAAGGTATAAACCATCTAGGCAATGAGCAATCTCTATCCCCAAAAAATATTTTGCAAGGCCTAAGTCTTTGATGGTGAAGGTAGTATCCAGAAAATGCTTGACTTTCTGAATTTCAGTATCATCCGTTCCAGTGATGAGAACATCATCCACATAAACAAGAAGGATAGTGATAGCAAGATTTGATCGTAGAATGAAAAGGCAATTATCATGTGCAGACTGAGAAAAACCATATAACTGTAAATGCTTACAGAATTCAGAGTTCCATTGTCGACTGGCCTGCTTTAAACCATAGAGGGATCTTTTTAATTTGCATACCTCACCTTCCTTAACGCGTTTGTAACCTTCTGGAGGCCATAAATAAAGCTCCTCGTCCAGAAAACCGTGCAAGAAAGCATTATTTATATCCAGCTGGTAAATAGGCCAATTTTTAGCAGATGAAATGGAGAAAAATAACCTGATTGTCACTGATCTTGCCACAGGGGAGAAACTATCAATATAATCAACTCCTTCTACTTGATTATATCCCTTCGCCACTAGTCGAGCTTTACATCTATCCAGAGTTCCATCAGGTTTTAGTTTAGCTTTATAAACCCACTTTGAACCAATGGGAATCTTACCTGAAGGCAGGGGAACAATGTCCCATGTTTCATTTTGTTCCAAAGCTGCAATTTCATTCTCTTTGTGCTAGCCTCTTTATAGGATTTCGGCTCTTGGATTGTAGATATGTTAGCCAGAAAATGATGATAACTGGGGTTAAAGCTTTCAGATTTATAGAAATGATATGTATTTGGGGTGTGTGAAGAGGATTTCAATGTATCAGACAGGGGAATAGAAGAAGAGTATGACAAATTACTCACAAAGTCTTGCATCCAGGTAGGTGCAGATTTCTGTCTGATGCTTTTTCTAGTGGGAGGTATGACCTGATGATGAACAATCTGATTTAAGGAGGTATCATCAGGCTGAATAGCCTTTTCTTGACTGAGAGGATAAGTAGCCGTATGTTCCAAAGCTGCAATTTCATTCTCTATAGCTTGAACCCATTCAGTCATTGTGCTAGCATCTTTATAGGATTTTGGCTCTTGGATTGTAGCTATGTTAGCCAGAAAATGATGATAACTGGGGTTAAAGCTTTCAGATTTATAGAAAGGATATGTATTTGGGGTGTGTGAAGAGGATTTCAATGTATCAGACAGGGGAATAGAAGAAGAGTATGACAAATTACTCACAAAGTCTTGCATCCAGGTAGGTACATATTTCTGTCTGATGCTTTTTCTAGTGGGAAGTATGACCTGATGATGAACAATCTGATTTAAGGAGGTATCATCAGGCTGAATAGCCTTTTTTTGACTGAGAGGATAAGTAGCCGTAGGTTGGTTAATATCAGTAAAACTATCAGTTTGAGGCTGAGGGACACTTTGGTTGTCAAGGTCAGCAATCACAGATGAGTCTTCTTCAAAAGGTAAAACACACACAGGTATAGGTATATGTGGCTGAAAGTTAGAGCTCTCTTTGTAAGGAAAAACCTCCTCATGAAAAACAACATCACGAGACACAAAAACTTGTTTATTGATGAGATCAAACAATTTAAAACCCTTTTGCCCCGTGCTGTAACCTAACAAAATACACTTGAAACTTCTTGGTGCAAATTTTTTTTAAAAAGGTTTTGTGTTAGTGGCATAACACAAACACCCAAAAACCTTCAAATTGTGATAAGTAGGCAACCTTTTATGCAAGATTTCATAGGGGGTTTTCCAGTTAAGTATGGTTGTGGGCAGTTTGTTTATAATATGTGTTGCCATGAGAATAGATTCTCCCCAAAATTGTTTTGGCAAACTGGACTGAAACATAAGAGCCCTAGCTATTTGCAAGAGGTGCTTATGTTTTCTCTCTACGATTCCATTTTGTTGAGGCGTATAAGGGCAACTTTTCTGGTGATGAATCCCATTTTCAGCCAAAAAATTCCTCAATTCAAAGTTTGTAAATTCTGTTCCATTATCAGTCCTGAAACATTTTATGATTTTTCCAAACTGAGTTTTAACCATTTTGTGCAAATTTTTCAAAGTAACAAGGACTTGAGTTTTATGCTTGATCAAAAAAGTCCAAGTGCCTCGACTAAAATCATCTACTACAGTTAAAAAGTAGTGTGCTCCACAAATAGACCTATATTTATATGGCCCCCATAAATCCACATGCAAAATTTCAAAAATTTCAGAAGTTTTGATATCACAACTATTGAAAGATAGTCTATGTTGTTTGGAAAAAGAACAAACATCACAAGGCAAAAGGATCTCTTTGTTGAATGGACTCATCATTTTCAAATATTTCATGACATTTCCAGAAGCATGCCCTAGCCTTCTATGCCAAAGAGTAACCGACTCATCTCTAACCCTTTTATTTTCAACAAGAGAAGAATTATTGGAAAAGGAAATACTACAAGCAATGGAAATGAAGTGCTGTATGGTAGATGCACATAAAGAAGTTTCATCAAGTACATATAAGTTTTTTATCAGCCTTCCTACAGCTATTATCTCCTCAGTCAACAGGTCCTGCAAAAGGCAATGATCTTTCATGAAGATAAATTTCAGATTTAAGGCTTTTGTCAACCTACTTACTGACAGTAGGTTGAATCTGAAGGTAGGAATGTGAAGAGTATCAGTGAGGATAAGGTTTTCATGTAGATGAACATTGCCTAGATGTTTAACAAAATTTATGGTACCATCAGGAAGAAAGACACGAATGGATTTGTTGGCGGGTATAGGATTTTTAAAAATTGAAATATCATTACACATGTGATTTGAGGCTCCAGTATCAACAATCCATGACTTAGATCCTACCAAGTTGGAAGCACTTAGAGCAGAATTAAGTTCAAGTTTAAGAGATGAACCTGCAAAATCGTCAATATGTGCAAAATTTACACTGCTTCCTGCACCAGTGCTAGTTCCCTTTCCACTCACCATCTTCCTAAGCTCCTGTTTGACAATTTCTGATATGTTCAGATTTTTGTATTGATCTTCAAAACCTCCAGCATTGCCTTCACTTCCCATCTCCAATGGTGAATCTGCCATATAGGCAGAAAATCTTCCTCCTGATTTCCTTTTCTGCTCACTCAGTTGTTTGAACCAATCCGGATATCCAATCAATTTAAAACAGCAATCTCTGTTATGTCCTGAAGTGTTGCAATGAGTGCAAAATTGATTTCTCTTCTCTTCCTTGCTCATATCAAATTTTCTACCGAATCCTCTGCCTCCTCCAAACCTTTTTGATCCCTAAATTTTCACATTCATTGCACTGACTTCATTATGTTCACCATAAGATATCTGAATTTCTCTCTGTTTTTCCACCCTTTGGATCATAGAATAGGCTTCGTTTACTGGTGGTAAAGGATCCATGACAAGGATCTGACTTCGAGTGTGTTCAAATTCATCATTCAATCCCATGAGAAATTGCATAAGTCTGTTAAACAGAGTTATTTCTGATACTGATTTAGCTGAATCACAAGTGCATTCAGGTATAGGCATTAAGACAGTCAATTCATCCCACAGTCTTTTCAATTTTGTGTAATATTCTGATACAGTCATATTTCCTTGAGAGATTGAGCTGATTTCTCGCTGGATCTGATATAGCATAGGGCCATTACAGGTTCCAAATCTCTCTTCAATCTCCAACCATAACTCCCTAGCAGTATTAGTGTATAAAAAGGCTTCAACTATTTCCTTTGAAATTGAATTCAGTAACCATGAAGTGATTATATAGTTTACTCTCAACCATTTTTCATAATTCGGTGAGGTCTTCTCGGGTATTTCAACACTACCATCAATAAGCCCTAACTTCATCTTGGCACCAAGGGCGATTTTTATAGATCTGCTGCACATCAGAAAGTTCTTCCCAGTCAAAGGCGCTGTGACTAATGTCATCCCTGGATGATCTGAACTGTGTAGAAACAACGGATCTGTAGTATTTACCTCAATCTGTCTTCCATTTCCTTGATTCATTTGATCGTACCTGAGTTCTTCAGGTAGTAAATCCATATTTCGATTTCCAGCCATGACCAGCTCAATCCTGAGCTCGAACTCCTTCGTCTTTAATTAATTCGTAGCTTGCAATTCTGAGATTCCAGAACCGATCTGCTCTGATACCATGTTCGAATAGATGAGATGAAAATCTCAATTTTATTTTATTTCAACATAATAGAAAATACAGCCAAATGAAATCAATTTATAACGGAAAGGAAAGAGGGAAAAAAACGAACTCAACAAACTACTCTTATTACAAAGGAGGACCTGAACTAATGAAGAAGACTAATTAGGTCCTTGAGGAATAATTTGTATATAATTCGGACAGCATCGATGAGCCTTTGACGTAAAGGTTCATCAACCCCTCTAAGCAATTATAAGAACGCAGAATTCAAACTCTCTCGAATAACTTGGAAAAATGAGATAATAAAAAAACAAAAACTTCTTTTGAGTAAAAAAATAATTGTAGTAGTGGTTTCCAACTGATAGTTAAATTGTTACGAGCTAACATATTATTAGATCTACACGTGTTGATCACATGTTGTATTTGTTAAGGTATTTTTGAAAATTAGTAATGTCGGAATTTCAAGCAATATTTTTTTTTTTTTAGAAGATTTAATTACATAATTTTTGTTCGTCTCCTCCTCTCCCTAGCTACGAGAACTTCTTCTTTTTCTTTTAAATTGTTGTCTTATACACGACAGTAATCCATGTGAACTATACACGTTTAAGAGAATAATAAGTTCTTAGCATAACACAATTCTTTATTTGAAAATGAAAAAGGGCCATGAATGATAGTCAAAAGTATAGACCCTCGAGCAATAATTTTTGGGAATACAAATTTGATCTTAGATCTTGTGGTATATTAATATACCACACCCATTAGCATTTGGTGATGGTGGGATTCTTAGAGTTTTTTTTCATCTTAAATTAATGGGTAGACTGAAGTTACTAATCGTATCCTTGTAAGTATGGTTCAAAATGTGGAGGTAAGCCCAAACAGTGGGATCTTACGCTGCCTCAGGTTGAGTTTGAATATAACAGCGCAATTCATAATGTTACAAGCAGATTTCCGTTTACTATTGTGTATACAGAGGTGCCCTATCATGTGGTGGATTTGATGAAGTAGCCCAAGGGTAATAGCAAGAATGTCGCTGTTGAACATCTGGTTGAAGAGGTGGTAGCAGTCTGTGGTAAAATAAAACAGAAGTTGGAGAAGACTAACGCAAAGTATAAGATAGCGATAGATTCACATCAACGAGATAAATAATTTCAGGAAGGAGACTCGGTGATGGTGTTTCTAAGAAAGGAGAGACTCCTCGTGAGTACTTGCAACAAGTTAAAATCAAGAATGTATGGGTCTTTCAAAGTACTTAAACGAATTAACAACAAAGCCTACATTATTGATTTGCCAACTTCTATGAATATTTCTAATACGTTCAATGTGGCTGATTTATACGAGTTCTATGAAGAGGATGAGCCTCTCTATCCAGATTATAGCTCGGGGTTGAGTTCTTCGTGGGTGGAAGTGGCTGATGTAGAACAGATGACCGAATGGATCGAGGAACAGTAAGACCGAAAAGAGAAAAATAATAGATTGCAGATTTGACATTCGAGCTCAAATTTGAGCCCATAATTCATTTTCGAAAAGAGAACGATGAGACGGATTCAACTCACTACTTTTTTTTTTATCGGTAAAATTCAACTCACTACTTTGCTATGATGTATGATGGATTTTAGCAATTCGAGTTCGTTTAGAACTCGAAAACTACTCTGAAAGTTTTAGTGCTATTTTTATTATTTAATTTATTTCGATTTCTTTACCATTCCAGTTCGTTTAGCTAAGTTTTCGTTTAAATCCTTACAAATAAAGAGTTAATTCGTTGTTTTTAGGCATCTTGAAATTAATAAAGCATTTTGATTTATTCTTTCATTATCTGGTAGTGCTACTTACAAATAAAGAGTTAATTCGTTGTTTTTAGGCATCTTGAAATTAATAAAGCATTTTGATTTATTCTTTCATTCTCTGGTAGATTCCGGATTTGTGTTATTAAGGTTTTCGCTTGAATTCCTTGTTTCGCGCTGCGTCAAGGCAGTATAATTCCTTGTTTCGTGGCTGCTGAATTAGCTACTCTTGGTTTTTATATGTTTACTGAGTATAATTTTAGGGCATAACTCTTATTTAGCTATTGATGACGAAGAGGAGGAAGCCATGGCCGAGGCATTCAAGCTTGATGATGAATTCGAAATGTGATACTTATCAGGACAGCCTACATATTAGTAAGGCTATGGGGAAAATATATAGGTTTTAGACAGTTTGGACATCAATTAGTAAGCCTCTATTCTCCTCTGCATGCAGTGAAAACATGAATACCTCTTCTTTTCTTGGCTCTTTCTATTATTAGATGAAGGTTCTGTAACCCTGTGATTTGATTGTCCACAACATTATGGTGTTAAATTATTGTGGCCTGCTACTAAATGTTAATACATAACATGATATATTCCGTCTGCTTTCCTTTCTTTCAGTTGAAGTAAAAATTTTATTTGATAAAGCACGACAATTTTTGTTTGGTTCATGGACCGGTCTTGATTCTCTTGAACAAAGCTATGTCAATGGTAAAGATTCAAGATTAATGTTATGTTAATTATGCACAAAATCTCTGATACCAATTGTTGAGAATTCAAGGATCACGTATCGCTCAATACCACTTGATATGAAATCAACCATCGGATTGAAATGTTGAAGTTATATGANTATGACACAATAATGAAGTATATGATCACAAGCAAAAGAATAAAAGAAAACAAAAAAATATGGCAAAAAAAGTAAGAGATTTTATTGCACCACAAATAATGAAAATGGAGAAATATTACAATGATCATAAAAGCTAGTAATCACTTTTCTCACACTATAAAATTGTATAGAAGAGTCTAATATTTATATGGAACATGTAGGGGACATCCAAACCCTCATAGTAGAGTTGTTGAGAAGCAGGATGCCAAAAAATTGAGTTCAAAACGAAAAAGGAGAGAAAACGCAAAAATCCGAAACAGACAGGTGGCGCCACGATGCCGGGCGTTCTGCCCTTCCCTTTTTTTCTTCAATTTGTTTTCTTTATCTCAAAGTCATTTTCCAAGCCAAATTCCCAATAGGGCTTCCAAATAGAATTTCAACTTGAATAAGACTCCAAAAGCACTCCAAACTGTATTTCTTTTGACGTGCATTTCAATTAGAATTTTTTAATTACTTCAACAAGAAATTCAAGTCACGCCCAAATTCTAACAATCCCCACCTTGACATAAATGTCACTGTAACGAACAAAGCTCCAAAATTTTCTCCACTTGGAGAAGAAAATCTGTCTGTAAAAAATGAACTGACTCTTCAACAATAATCAAAACTGATTTCTCCAACCAAATATAAAATACTCTACCTCTTCCATTGAATCCAAGAACTACTCTACAAAATTATCTCAGTTCCCAAAAAATCATAATGATTTTAAAATTCACCAAACTCAGTTGTAACACACCCCAAAACAGAATCAAACACAAACGCTTTTAAAGAATGTCTTTTGCTAGATTGTACACATTCTACTACGCTGAAAGTATGTCAACAAAATCAGCATCCACATACCTTTTTTATTGGGTATATTCCTAACAATTGAATACAATGGCACCGTAGGTGATGGTGGCAAAGTGATATTATCCATATCTCCTGAACTCCACTAAGCTATATTTTTCAAATTCGGCTCTTTACAAGCTCCTAAAGGTATTGTACCAAACTGAATGTCCACTGCAGTACTGAACCTGTGCTGATTGATTCTTCTAGATTCTGCACGGTCCTGCAAGATGTATAAATGAGACATTTTATGTCCCTCCAATACAACCTGGGTACCCTTACAAACTTTCAAAGCTCCACCTCCACTAAAGAACTCATAACCCTTTAAATCAATGATAGATAATGAGACGAGATTCTTCTTCAAATCTGGAACATGTCGATATGGTCAAGTGTTCTAGTTGTCCCATCCATTAGTTTCAATCTAACCGTACCAATTCCAACAATCCGACAAGGTGTGTTGTTTTTCATAACCAGACACCTTTGGAAACAGTTTTCTATGTAGTAAAAAAGTCTTTATTAGGACACATATGAAACACACACGCTGAATCCAGAATCCAATCATCCTCTGGTTTAGACTCGATGTTAGAAATAGCCAAGAGATCTCCCTCACTTCCAATGTTCTCTGCGAGGTCCGCTTCACCTAAAGTCTCTGATTACTTCCCATATCGACTTGCAGTCAATCTTTATTTATTTTGCAATTTGTAGCAATATTTCTTCATGTGCTCATTTTTCTTGCAAAAGTTACAAATTTAATTACTGAAATTAGACTTCGATCTACCCATTCCAGAACCACCATGAGCAATAATGCATTATCCATGTCTAGCCTCAAACACCAGATACTTCATCTTCTCTTTTGAAAATAAAGCATCATACACCTCCTCTATGGTGACAGTATCATGACTATACAAGATCATGTATCTAAATGAAGAAAATGAAGTGGGCAACGAATACAATAGGATCAAGGCTAAATCTTCTTCATCATACTTTACTTCCAAAGTTTCTAAATCAGCGACTATCTCCTTAAATACAGCCAGGTTATTTTCCAATGATCCTCCTTTTGTCATTCGATGAGAGTATAAACGCTGCTTGAGATACAACTTGTTTGTCAGACTTTTGTCATGCACATTTGTCCCAACATCAACCATAAAGCAGCTGATGAACCCTTCTTCAAAACGTTCTGAAGAATGGTATTCGATAGATGAATGTGAGAAACTGCATTCTTATCCTTTCTTAATTTCTCCTCCGCGGTCAAAGTTACGGGCATCTTGTCAATTCCCAGTAATGCATCATCCAAATCTTATTGTGCAAGTACTGCACGCATCTTAACCTGTCATAGCAAAAATCTAGTGCTCATATCCAAAAGCGGAATGACATACTTCACGAAAGCCGTCAAGAACAAAAGTCACGAACAAATTAAACCTTGTACTCTGCGGAACTGCTAAACTTGGGGCTCTGATACCACTTGTTATGTTAATTATTCCCATAATCTCTGATACCAATTGTTGGGAATTCAATTATCACGTATCGCTCGATACCACTTGATATGAAACGAACCACCGAATTGAGATATTGAAATTATATGGCAAAATATAAAGCAAAAGAATAAAAGAAGATTAGAAAATATGGCAGAAGAATTATGAGATTTTTTTGCACCACAAATAATGAAGATGGAGAAGTATTACAATTATCCTAAAAGTTAGTAATCATTTTTCTCATACTATAAAATTGTATAGAAGAGTCTAATATTTATAGAAAACATGTAGGGGACGTCCAAACCCTCCTAGTAGAGTTGTTGATGAAGTAGGATGCCAAAAAATCGAGTCCAAAACGAAAAAGAAGAGAAAAACACAAAAATCCGGAATAGACGCGGCCACCTCCGGGCACCCTACGCCCGGGGCAACACACCAAACAAGGGTGTTGGAGCCGCGGTGGGGGGGGGGAGGGGTTCTGCCCTTCCCTTTTTTTCTTCAAGTTGTTTTCTTTATCTCAAAGTTCTTTTTCAAACCAAACTCTCAATAGGGCTTCCAAATAGAATTTTAACTTGAATAAAACTCTAAAAGCATTCCAAAGTGAATTTCTCTTGATGTGCACTTCGATTAGAATTCTTCAATTACTTTACAAGGAATTCAGGTCACACCCAAATTCTAACAATTAAAAGGACCAAGTTGATCGTGGTTGTTTTAATTAATAATATATGTCTTTTCTGCACGGTCATTAGCACATATTGTCTGTGTAAGAGCATGAATGTAGTATTTTTAACTTCAACTCTTCAAGAATACAATTATACAAATAACTAGAATGTAATCTTACACGTACTCGACTTAGAAAAATACGTGTTTCTCACTGAACTCATTTTGTCTCTCTCTGGGGTAGAAGGCTTGTGCTTTGGTGCATTTTGTCGTCGTACTCAGGCTTTGGCTGATGAAGTAGTTGGCATATAGTTTGATCAATGCCTATGCAAATGCACTTGAATAGATTTCATCATCGATGGGGACGAACTGTTGGGTGAATGAATTTTGTGGGGGTCTATGGAGAAGAGAGTAAAGCCTATATGAGCAAAGTTTCAGTGGATGAACCTGTTGATACTGATCTCCAAATTTCTTGACAGTAGAGTCTGTATGAGTAAGGTCGAGCATTGTCGATTTCAGTAGTCTTTGTCGTATCTGTTTGACTGCCTAACTTACTATCAAATTTGTTTCACTGTTGTCCTGTCAAAACATCTAGAGTTATTGTCAAGCTCTTCCTTGTTTCCTGAAAATTGATTGTCATCCAATGACCACATCTATATATCTGAACAATGAAATATCATAGTGCAAAGTGGTTAAATGCATCTAGGAACAATAAAATCTAACTCTCTAACAACTTAAGCTTTAAGATGTTTTTCCACATCGGTTGTGGAAGGGGGCTGGTGATTAGTTTATAAGTGTGGGGAAAAACCTCACTTTTTGAACTATCTTTTGGGGGTTAAGAAAGCCCAAGACCACCCAACATTGGTATCAAAGCTCAAGTTGTAAAGCAAGTTTCAGCCCAACAGTCCACTGGAGATACGAGTTTGCTCCCACCTAGAGCTCGACGTGTGAGGGGAGATTGTTGAGGTTATCCTACTTCAGTTGTGGAAGGGGCGGAAGTCAATTTATAAGTGTGAGGGAAAGCCTCACCTCTTGAACTAGCTTTTGAGGTTGAGAAGGCCCAAGACCACCCAACAATAACTCGATAGCTAAACATTGAGAGACGGCATAAGTAAGTATCTTCTCATGTTCTAGAGAGCATTATTTTGCTTTCCCTATTGAGGGCTTGGAATATTTCCTCAACTGTATCCAAATGGCTATCAAAACTAGTAGACTGCATAGCCATTTTTCAATGTTATAAATCCAACTAATTAAAGTAGGTCGAGGCTTGAATTTTCATTGACAACTCGCGTCTGACATTTTTACTGCAAGATGAGTTTCCATGTATCCTTCTCAAGACAGTCTCTTGCATTGATCACAAACATGAGATTTCACTTGGAGTAAAGATTGTATGCATTGGAGAGTCATTTTAACCCCCATTCAACCATTGTGACCTCCTCCTCCTGCCTAATGTATTATCCTATGTTTTGTATACATTCCACCATGCTTTGTTTACCTCATTCAGGCTCCACTTGTAATTGGTTTTAGGGTCTTAGATTTTGATTATCAAACAATAACAATTGTTTAATAAAATTAATAAAAATCTGATTATGGAAATTTGGGTAGACAGACATACAGACATCATTTCGATGTGATTTTACGTATAGATGGACCTATGTGGGCCTTGCAGAAAGACAAGAAGAAAAATGGGTCGAGTCTGCATACAAGACATGGGAAAATTACACTAAACCAGGCGTTTAGTTTGATGTTTTAAAAAATCAGGTTTATACTTAATTTAATCACAAATGTTTTAAAAAATCAGGTTTATACTTAATTTAATCAAAAATCAGGTTTTAATTTCACAATTAATATTAATAATAATATTTTGAATTAAATTAAATATATACCCACCCATACCCCCAAATTTCAATTCCCAAACCCTACTACTTCCCTCTCCTCCCCCATTTCTTCTGTCTCATCCTCCTCCTCCCCCTCCCCCTCCCTCTACTACTGCGAATCGCAGCAGTGTCACTACGACGCTGATGCGATTTGCAGCAGCGTCTCGCCCTGCTGTGGGTACGCTGCTACGACCCACAGTAGCATCGCGGCAACGCTGCTTGTGGTCGTCCGCCTCTTGGAGATCTATTCCAAATCCCGATTTGTGGTATTTCTCCGGCGATTTTGTGGTGGCTGAGGTGGAGCGTGATGATGGTGTTTGTGCTTTGTGTGTTTCGTATGTAAGTGTTCAGTAGCTAATGGAAGTTGGGTTTATTGTTGTGTAGCCTGCAACTGGGGATGTGTGGTTGTGGA
>CAIGRT010203957.1:0-16483 GCA_903798405.1 Fraxinus platypoda | reverse complement strand
TATGTGTCACTTTTTCGTTGAAATCAAGGAAGACTGTTTATTAGTACGCTTTCCAGGCATTAGCTGTCGAGCCGATTAGTGGCAATTTGCACGATGAGTCTTTCTCAAATCTCAGTCTTTAGGTTTGACTGTGCATGCAGGAAATTACTAAGAAATATGGCCGGCGGCTTAGGCTTAGTCCATTCTAAAAAAAACAGTCCAAATTTGACTTGGCCTAACTAACTTGACCCAAGAACCTCTCTCTTGACGCCACGTGTCCCTAATGCTCATGTACACGTGTACAGAATATTTCAACATAATATCAAAAATAAAAATAAAAAGACAAATTTTGCTGTTACTTATTCCTACTCCAATTAATGTATATAGAAGTGGTACATCACGGTACAATAATATATAAAAATCATGACTACAAGTTTCGCTATCATCTATTTTTTAAGCATTAATGTATATTTTTTTACTTTCGCTAAGAAAAAATAAATTCAATTGTCAGAAACGTGACGAAAACAAATTAAATAAATAAAATTTGTCTACATCCTTGAAACTTGTGTATATATACAAACCTTTAGCAACTCCTCATTGCACCCCTTTACTCCAACCTTTCCCTATACCTTTGAAAAAAAGCTCCTCTTATTTTAGTCCTTCTCCCTCAAGTTTTCTTATTACAACCTAAAATGGGTCGAAAAAACCAAGTATTTTTAATGTTCTTGATTATACTTGCTTCTGTAGTGTCCTCTACTCATGGTAGAAAGCTCTTAAACGTGCAACACAATACAACTAAGAAGACTCTATTTTTGGACGAAAGTTTGTATTTGAATGCCCTTCCTAAGGGTACAGTGCCACCTTCTAACCCGAGCAACAGGGGCCATTCCGAGACAGTCGACAAAAAGCTGGTTGAGCGCAACCTCGTGGCGGTCGACCGGATTCTCGAGTCGGTTCCTAGTCCCGGACAGGGACACTAGTCTCGTCACAGATTCTTTATTTTTCTACCTTCACAATTTTTGATATTCTTTTATTGCTGGTTATATAGGTTTTTGTAATCTACTTTTATTCTTTTATTTATGGGATTAAATCACAAAAATTGAATCCCAGTAGATTGTTAGGTCTTCCAAGCGGTTATTGAATATGTAAAAATTATTACTTTTCTGGATAGACTTGATAAGATTCAATTTTAATTTTAATTATTCTGTTTGTTTGTTTATACATCATTGCATGGTTTGTAAAAATTTTGTATTGAACCCCCCCCTCGTCTCAAAGTCTAAAAACAACAAATTTCTGCAGTTGAAGGGATGGATTTATGTTTGTCATCAAAGGCCTTGCACATACTTTTTTTAAATAATTGACGATGAGACTTAAATATAAGTTTTCTCAATTTTAATATTATATTGAATTACTTTTTTAAAAAAATTATGGTTAAAATAGTGGACATTTTTATCGAAATTAATGAAGAAACGCACGAGATGAAAAGTCTCGTATCCTAAGTTTTTTTTTTTTGAGTACAAGGATGTTAAAATCACTAACGGTCCATTCTGCAACTTGATTGGAGTATTTATAAATTGAATAATGCTATATGTATATCAACCATGATAACTTGGTTGACATTTCCCCCTCTATTTGGAGGAAATTTGTGCAATGATGAGATGGATGAGTTCAAAATCCAAAATGTAGATGTTGTCACGTTGAAGATTGTAAAGAAATGTGTAAAAGAGAGTGTAAATGTATCAATGTTGTTATAAATTTCAATCCCCAGGTCTATAGATATTCATTTCCTCCTAGCAGGGATCCTGCAAACCAATAAACTCGTCAATTTATTATTATCTAATCTACCTTGTCAAATTGAGAAAGTAAGGTTTGAAACCTGGAAGAAATAAAGGGATTGCAATTGCCACCCAACATCGAGCTCCCACATCCTTGGATCACCTATCCACCCGTCCCCTGTCCTTGTCGGATATCCATAATCACCTCCAATAGGGTGCGGCAAAGTTTGCAGTATCTCTTGAGATCGAGGATTGCTGTATGGATCACACACAATGTTAGGGTTCTCGGAGAACTCTGCGTTACTTGGGGAACAATACACGTGATATGCCTTGTAAGGGAAACAAGCCGTATCGTTTCGATGAACTCGATTTCCATTGGGAAACGTGTGGTATGGGGGACACAATTTGATGTCGTTTGCATTGCACCAAGATGGTGTTTTTGGATTAAGTATCATTTTTCCAGCACTTACCTATGTCCATCAAGTAAAATTGGCTACTAGAACCACCTCCTCTTATCACATTTAACGTGAATTTCACTTTGAAATTTGGTGATTCTGTAATCTGCACAAAATGTATTATGAGCATGTTTGTTTTCAATTTTTACTGTAAGAATGCATTTTGAAATATTAAATTGATGGAGAATGTGTGGTTAAAAACTAAGGAAAAATTTTGGATTTGTGCATAATATTATTTTATTGAAAAATGTGTAGTTTAAAAGAAAAGAAAAAAAAATGTATTTTAAGAAAAATGAGTATCAAACAAGGGCTATATTTTTTTGAGGTTATGCCATATTCAAAATGAATGAAAAGGGGATAATATAAACTCGCTCATAGATACACAAAGATAGTTAAGTCTACTAGTTCCCTGCAATTTTTTTCATTGGAAAGAAGAAAGAGATTACAAGGTTTCTGTTGGAAATTTATTTAACATGCAAAGAGAATTTAAACAAAATTTTCAATTTTCATTAAGTATCTTCTTTGTGCTTAGAGAGAAACTGTGATAAAGAATTATGCATTTGATGAATTTCTTGAAAAATAGTTATGATTTACAATTCACAGTTGTCCAATTGTCAATCATCTAATGAAAATCAATACTGAGAACTAAAATTTTCTTTTATTGTGCTAGCAAAAATATAATAATATTGTGTTATGAATTTTCAAACTCTAACAGCCTATTACTAGAAGTTTAAGTGGGCTTAGTCCGTCTATTAAACTTAATCCGATCCAATATTTAACTAATCCAATTAATTAAATTTCGTCAATGAATTAATTAATCCAATTAATTAATTCGAATATATTAACAAGCAACTCAATTAATTAATACTCCAACATTTGTTAATTAATTAATTGGTTAATCTCATTCTTCTAGTTCTCTCTTTGTGTATGACTCATTAGGTTCTCGATCACGATATTTAACGATTTGAATAATTATTTTTGATGTAATCAAAATCGATAAATTAAAATACCTCTTTTAATTTATCACCAATTCCCATCCGTCGTGCCCAATTGATATCTAGCAATTTGTCAAGTTGAAAAAGGAAAGGATAAAGAGAATTTGGCTTGATGAAGCTAGAAGAGAAAGTCAAAAGAAATGGGCAAAACTTAAGTCGGGAATACTCTTTCGTAGGTAAGTCTTGGAAACGGGGAGGGGCCCTCCTTGGTTGTTTTGGTGGATGTGGAAAAGATATCTTATTAATTGGAGCAACAAACAAACTTGATAATGGATTGACGAAATTGAAAAACTTACTCCTCCAGCCACAAACCACGAGAATTTGTAACTTACCTATGTTTTTAGCTCATGACCTCATGTTTATAAACTGTTTATGTATACTTTTAATTACTTTTTATCTATATATTTTGAGAAATTCACAAATACGATCCACATCTATCACTCATTTCTATATATTAATAATTCAAACTGTTTATCCACACTTCCTATATATGCTTTAATAGAGAAGATAAGATGAGAAGTAGGGATGTAAATCTGGCTGTATTGGTTTGTCCTGATTAGTCTAGCACGAGCTTCATCGTGGTTTGTCTCTCTGGGCATGTCATTCTAGTGCTACATGCTCATATATGCGACCCACCTAAAACTTAATTTCCAAAAAAGGAAAGAATTATATTTTACTATAGAGCAAATTTGTACTCAACTAGTTTGCTTTTGTCACGTGCACCTAATTTTTTTATATAATAGAAAATAAACAATAATGCTAAATGTACATTCATTTCTTTATATTGATTTTGACGTTTGATAAGTACGTTTTACACACTTATTTCGGGCTACAAACACAAACAATTGTTGATAAATATGTTGAAATATAGCTTAATTCTACGTAGTTTGTGTTTTTCAGGACAATGTGATGAATGTGACGAAAATTATGAGAAACAAAGTAAAAAATGACTAAAACGAAAGAAAACCAAAGTTGTGTGGGACCAAGAGGCAAATAATCGAAAGATGACCCGGAGGAGGAATTGAAGATGTGGAAATGGCTAGGTCGAATTAAGCTAAGGAGTGAAGTATTGTTTGAAGAAAAAGTGGGAAAAGGGGTCGAGAAATGTGAAATGGAGTTCAAGAACCAAATTGCAACATTTTGGAAGAAGAATAAGCTATGCACTCGCATAACTTAAATCCTATGCGGGAAAAGAGGTCGAGAAATGTGAAAATGTGTGTTTTATTCGAAATATATTTTCGTAAACAACGTTCCTTTTGTTTTCAAAAAATTATGGGCGGGAAAAGTGTTTTTCTAAACTGTTAAATGATGTTTTGTCACGTGATACAATCTAAACAATAATGTAAAAGATGCTGAACATATAACATGATTGGAAAATAAAATAATTTTTTTGGGACCAGTGGCAGTGGGCGGTGGCTTACATCCATTAGCCTATGACTTTTTGTCATGAGCCAATTCTTTTCTTTTCTTTAAAAAAAATGAAAAATACATAAATACAAAGATTTTAAAATACACTTTCAAAAATAAGAAACTTGTGAAACAAAATTTCAAAATCAAATAGTCACATATGTGACCACCAAATAACGATTTTGTGACTTAATAATTAATTAAACAAGTCAAGGTCATAATAACACATTATTTATGATTACAGTCATATACTAGTCACAATGTCACAATCACAAGGCACAAATTGTGAGTTACAATTACATATTTAATCATAAATCACACATTCGTCAAGCCACATTTTATTTATTGGTCACAAATTACTTATTTTATTGGTCATGATTGCTCTTTATCCCACCCCACCCCACCCCATCCTACCACCCCCCACCACCACCACCATCGACACCGACACCATGCAAATGCTACTACCACCTAACCACTACCATCACACATATCTATACATTGCACCATCACCATATAGATCTATACCCAACATCGTTGCCACCTCACTACCACCACCATCGCAACACCACATAGAAATGTACACCGCAACCTACCACAACCGCACCATCACCACATAGATCTGTACACCACCAAGCAACCACCAGCATCACAACGATAAGTGAATACAGTGTCGACACATAAGATCTAATCTCCGCCTTCGCCATTAAAGACGCTTCGCTTCCTCGATTTCTCAAACAATAGAATCGAATTTGTAGAGTAGTCGGGTAGTTGGTATCCAGTGACAGTTTGCATAGTTGGTGGTGAAGGCCAAACAGATCTATGAGAGAGAGAGAGAGAGAGAGAGAGAGATGGTTGCATAATTCTTTTTGGTGTGGGTATGGGGTGAGGTGGAGTGCACCCGATTTTTGAAAAAAGAAAAAAATTGTAACATAACGTTATCTTGATTATGTTAGCCCAAAACGATTTTGTTAGAAAAATTAACTTAGGCTGTGAAAAGGATTCTTAGGTTTTGTAGATTTGTTATCGTGACAATCTATTCGTGCTTTCCCAAATTATATCACTAATTTCTATCTATTTATAAACAAATCCGTTTATAAACACTTCCTAAAAATGCTTTTAGCAAGGTATGGGTTTCAAGCTCGATTTCTAATGGCACATCCTCCACACAGTCACCACTTCACGAAGCCAATGAGAAAAGATACGAGCTGAAAACTTTCAACCCTTCAACGGACACTGCTTTTAATAGCTATCTGCATTGAGTGAACTAAATTTGGTCCAAGGGAAAAGAGAAACTATACAAGATATTTTTTCACTTGTTTATAGAACCAATGTCAAAGGAAAGCAAAGCTTCAACGTAACTAAAGACGAATCCTAAAGCTGACGACAAATAAATTTATTGTCTTTAAAAGTTTTCCTCTTTATCTGCTTTAGATACCATTAGCATAGGGATAAATAAAATAAGCTAAAACAAATATAATTAAATATCCTTTGAGCGAAAACAAAAGGGATAAATGGCTAATAAATTAAAATTTTATGCCCTAAAATTGTGAGACAATATCTAGGATTAGTATTTAAATTTAAGCTATTTGCAATGGGACACACTCCGAATTTTGGGCACTAAGTCAAGATTGAACATGGATTTACTATTCAAACTTGACTCAAGTTACCGAAGCTAATTAATTATATTAAGTAGATAAGGCGCACAATATCATTTGGATGCTTTATAATGTATTTGAGTTGTAGCACACATCTACACACTAATCAATATATAAGAAAAAAGAAACTAGAATATTGTCCACGAATGGAACAATATTTCGAATAATTATTCAATCATTAAACATGCAAGAGACAATCTCATGAACTAAACATCTTGCACCATGCTATCTCGGACACTTGTCATGTTTGCACTTCTGCTTATGCTAGAAAATATAAGTTTTAAGACACTTGACTACTGAGTATTCAGATTTGTCTGATAGAAGTAACAAACATGTTTTTGTAACATGAAAAGAATTGAAGAAAAAAAGGTATATATTTGGACCCCTCAATTAAGAACAGCCATTCTACAAAGCAAGAAGTACAAACTAGAAAGTGGGTCAAGTGGTCACAAGATTTAAGGCGGACATTTCTTTCGAAATAAATGGCCTAAAGTGATCCAATAATATGAAACCAACCAACCTAATATAAGCCTCCCCACTCACTGTCCTACTCCCATTATTCATCTTCACTATATACTCTCTTTTACAACCTCAAAATCTCAGAAAATTTTCAATCCTTGATTAAGATTCCTTAATAATCATGAAGTGGGGAAGACAGAAATTTGCGTCTTCTCCAATTCATCAGTCTTTACTTGCTCGTGTGTCTCCTATTTCTTGGTTCTCCAAATTGAAGCGAAAGGCTAATTCAGAAAAGATGAAGCAGAAGGGTGGAATGGACTTGTTGTCTCATAATTCATCGTTGGATTCTACTTGGAGAGAGGGACGATTCTATTGTGCAGATAATGATGATTATTGGAGGCTTTCGTTTGGAGAAGATGGAATTGGAGCTAGGAGGAGTACAGGTGATATAAATTCTTACTGGGGTGATTTTGACGATCAGGACCTTCAACTTGATCGAGTTGTTGGGTCGAGTTTAAATAGCTTGGAGTGGAAGGAAATGGAAATGACAAGACGACAAGGAAATCAGACGTTTAATGACATGGTTCTGGACATAAAGAAGATGAAAGAAAAAGAAATCATGAATGGAGAAAATTCAAGAATATTGAATCAGAAAGTAATGAAAGAGAAACTGGCAGATGTGGAGAGAGTATCGAATAAAGATGAAGAGAAAGATATATCTGAAACTGAACCAGAAAACATAATCAAAGCGAAAAACAAGAATTTTCAGAAGGTAGCAGCTTCGACTACAAGAAAGCAAGACGATTTGTCTTTCATGGACTCTGGATTAAGAACGGCCGAGGAAGATCGGGCATTTGAAGCTCTGACTTCGGAGAAGGTAAACAATGCAACTTCTGGAAAAATATCGAGTTCAAATTGGCGAAAATTGCAAGACGAGAATAATACTAAAGAAACTTCGGCTAAATGTGAATTGCAGAGGGAGACTGTATACATAAGCAGGGAACGACATAGCAGAAATACAAAGAAAAATCAGAGAGTCAACGAGTTATCCCCAAGAACAGAATGCAAAATCCGAGCTTCTAAAGACGATAAAAAAGCAAGAATGAAGACAAAAAGGGAGATAAAGGACAAACCAGTTGAAGGCAGTAAAGTTTTTGATAGCTTTGCAGTGGTGAAGAGTTCATTTGATCCACAAAGGGACTTCAGAGATTCGATGATGGAGATGATCATGGAGAAAGATATTAGACAACAAGACGAGCTCGAAGAACTTCTGGCTTGTTATTTAATGTTCAATTGCAACGAATACCATGATCTTATTATCAAGGTTTTCCGGCAGATATTGTTTCAGCTAAAGTGCTGAACCACCACCACCAGTACGCATATTCGTCCTGAAATAGAAATACAGAATGACCATATTTTGGAAATTAACAACTTTTTAGCTAAGAACTGGGGATCTTGTTATTACATTATTAGTATAATTCTAATACTTCATGAAATATTATTAGTGAACAATTTCAATTTTCTTTCTTGCCGTTTGTCTGCAATCCAATTGATTTCTTTATAGCATTCTCTTTCTTTTCGAGCCAACATCAGGGTAGACAGAGTCTAATGGAGAGGAATATACCATTTAAAATCTTGAGATGACTAGATTTTGCTTGATCCTACTCAGCCTCGTGAGTCGATTGTGAAGATAAAACAAGCTGATGAATTTCCTCACAAATCAAATCGTGGACAGTGATGAAGCAATGATGCTGAAACTAAATTGAAGTTCAGTGATTCAATTGAAAAAATAAAAAAATTGAAGTTCAATTGGGACAAACGACAATCCAATTGAAATTTTGCTAAAAATTCAGTGACGGCAAATGATATTTACCAAAATTGCATCACACATTTACATGAAAAAATTGTCTCTTTTTTTCTAATTTTCCTTGCTACAATACAAATTCTAAGAAAATACTGAGAGACGTGGATATTGTCAGCTTTTTAATTGTCAAAAATAACACGAAGCAAATATACATTTTTTGTTTTTTAGAAGATTCCTTAAATGTGCAAAAGAAAATTAGCACGTGTATATATCCAATTTATTCGACTACCAAACAGATATAAATAGTGATATGAATATTCTCACTTCCATCACTATCACATCTTTGCATCATATTGGTGAAGTTACAGAGCAATCAACTTTTACAGTGCATTTGATACGCTAGTTGTTTGAACACGAATAAAGAAGATAGACATAGTGTCCAATCATGTCTCATCCTCGTAGTTGAATTAAACATATAGCACTTGGAACATACACTCTCAAGGCAATTTATCAAGCAATGTCATTCACATCACGCACTCGGTTACTAAAAGACCATACATCTCAAACATAAAAAACGAGACTACCCGGTAATGATCACATATAAACAAACACTACAAAAGTTGTGAAATTCTTATAACACACAAGAATGGTGCAACCGGTATATGAAATCTTATCTACTGCCATATTGAAGCAACTCTATATGTACAACCTACCTTGGAAGCAAAATGCACAATCAGCAAAAGAATAAGCACAGAACCTACTAATGTCAAGTTCTTTCTGTGGGGGATAGATGTCCCAACCGTTCAACAAGATTATTCACACTCCTCTCATTACACCAATGTTTCCCGGGATGAACTGGTTGTTGTTCATTTTTACCGTCATCCGTACCTTCAGTAGAACCAGGATTTTCCATAAGAAACTGCTCCCAGAATACATCATTAACCCCCTTTCGCACATTGGTTGTTGTCTCAAGAGAAACTTCCGGAAAATTGCTGGTTTTCAGCTCAGCATTCATATCAATCCCAGAAATCGTCGACCAAACATCAACATTTAGTACAGAGGGGCTATTTGTACACTTTGTAGATTCATCCAAACCCCGCAATGAATTAGACTGATCTAGGCCTCGACCGACATCAAGTACTAGGTTCTCCCAAAACATAAGTGAAGACTCCAGTTGCTCCAATAATTCATCATTTGAATTTAAAAGGGAAATTGAATCAGATTTTTCCATGCTGGCTTGACCATACAAGTACCTGCTTCTTTGAAGCCTTCTCTTTCTATCGTCAATTTCAACTTGGGGTGCCAGATTTAAAGCAAGCTCGGGTTTCTGCAAGGTTCGACCCATGGAAGATAACATATTCTTGTGCTGCAGTTCCATATTTTGCACGCATTCCATCAAACCTCGCATTTGCCCGTCAAGTCCTTGTTGCTCAATTTTATGTTTCTGTAGTTCCAAAGTCAGTACTTCTTTATCACGCTTTAGCCTCTTGATATCATCCTTATAGCCTTTCCTTTCTGATTCAGTTAGCGGAGGTAGAGAAGCAAGATTTGGTGCAGAATGACTGTGAACCGGCTTACGTCTATGAATATTCTTCATAAGGTGTGGCTGACCTCTAACAAAATCCTCATTAGAAAATTCCCATTGTTCAGGATCGATTTTCCTGAATCCCTGTTCAGCAGGAAAGGAATATTAACATACAAAAGTACACGACAGTATTAAGGAAAAAAAGAAGATAGAATCTTGCTTGATATACAGTCCCATATTATCTACCAAACATGCACTTATTGTAAATACATATCAAGTATAAATTTTACACGTAACGGAGAAAAAATGCTTACATATGTATTTAGCTGCCTTACAAAACTGGAGAAGTTATTGTGCTTAAAGAACCTCGGCAGAAGATCCCGTGCAAATTCAAGAGGGTTCAATACGACAAAGCTTTTGTTATTACTCTGACTCCACGACACAACAGAGTCCGTGGAAGGATCATCCACCATCTCATACGTCTTTGCAAGGAAAGGTGGCAATGAACTCGAACTGCTTAGAGTTTCATCCATAGTGTGAATTTATTACCCAATCAAAAGCCCTAAAATCTTTTGGCCTTAAAATAAGAAACATCAACAAGATGAACTGAAATCAACTATATGAGATTGAATTCCCATCAAATTTCGATCAAGATGAAATCTTTCCCCATAAGACCTCCATCAATTTGAAAACCGTAATGTGATCCAAGTTAACACAGTTTAATTCAGAAACCCAAAAAAAGAAAAAAAAATTCTCTTCTTTTCGAAATTCTGACCGACGCCAAATTTATTGGAACGAGGCTTAATTCGTAAGTCGTAGATGTTGTGTCAAACCCGATTCTTATTTTTCACCTTCAATTCCAATAAGTTCCCAACTCTCCCACCTCAAAATCCAATTCTTTTATTAGAAAAATTGCAAAATGGAGAAAACCTAAATGGATAACAAAAGCAAATTCCACCAATCAAAAGCCTCTCAGCAATAATAATTCCCTGCATTTATACCCGATACCAAAAAAAGAAATTCAATGACTTCAATATCAAAGTCGTTAGAGGAGTGACTCTGTGTCTCAATCTTCAAGCAAAAACATCAAATATAATACAAACACGTTTCACATGCACGCAGATACATATCATAGAGATAAAATTAATACCGCCGGAAAATTTTCAGGGTCTGCAACTATTGTCTCTTTGTTGGTACATTCCGGTTTGAATTTATATCGGAAATGGAGAGGTGCGTAGGAAGCGAGACTTCCAGAATGTTAATAAACAATTAAAAGATTTTACAGTGATACGATTATGCATAAGTAAATTGCTTAGATACCCTTGGAATTTACAGAATGAAACAAACAGCCCACAATTTGTGGTTAGTTAATATATGAATCCTAAAAGGATTAGACCTTACTCTCTCTCTCTCTCTCTTTTATTTTCCTGAAATCGTAATTTTAGCAATAGTATAAAACCGAATTAGATCATAAGATTCAATTAAAAAATGGAAAATGTTATGAATTTGGTCTATTATAGGACTCGAAAAATTTAATTGGCTCAATGTTTGTAAATGCTTCAATCTCTAGACGAGTTTTTAAAATACAATTTCTAGGAAAATGTGTGATTAAAAAATAGAAAAAAAAAATTAGATTACACATAAAATTATTTTGTGAAAAATGATTTTTTTTTAAAAATGAATTTTGATAAATAAAAAATGAGTGTCAAGCGGAGACAGAAATAAGATCAAAGGTAAATAAGTGTGTTTTTGCTCAAAATAATTACTTATTTTGACAGTAAATGTTGTTTTACTCGAAGATTTACCTATAAGTAAGACAAGAAAAAATATTTACTTATAAGCTAAACCAGACATGTTCCTTGTATTATTTATAATTGATTACTGTTAAAGCACGTGGAGAAGATTGGATGGTTAGATATTGTCCCCATTTACTCCTTTTTCTTTCCCTTTTTATTTATTTATTATTTTAAGAACACTAATTTGCATATGAGGAATGTGATAAGAACTATTTTTATATGGAAGAAGTTATTTTATATAAAATCAAAATTTGAACCAGAGATAGTTTAAGAACCCTATTATTAGGTTATAAGTAGGCATTTATTTTATATTAAGTAATTAGAATTTGTTATTTTTCTTTTAGATGAGAACCAAAATGTTATTCTTTTAATTACAACATTTGCATTATTAGTACTCCTTGAACGAGCCCATCTTTGTTTTTTCATATTATGTTCAACGCTGGAGCCCCGTTTATAAGGTAGAGATCTTGAAGACTTGAATCAAATAGGAAATGCGACTCCATGTGTTGTACCTTTATTCGATCTTCCAATCAATCCCAGCGATGCGAAGAGGACTTATGATAAATTTCAACTAGTTTCTTCACCCAAAATTCTCGCTCTTATTGGTTTGTTGATGGAAAAAACTCTGTGATGCAATGAAGTATTGCGAGTACGAAAGATGCGTCCAAAGATTTTTATTATTTTTAGTTTATTTACAAACACGGTAATCATTTGATCTTACTGCTTGAAAAATGCCTTGATTTCGTGTCCAAATTTTTGTTGACGGTATAAAGACTATAAACTTTGAAATCAATAAGACTCATTTTGACAAGTTTATAAATGATTCATTAAGTGAATCCAACAAAATATGTGTGCGTGGATAATAATGAATAGTAGACTATATAGTTGAAATTAATATTTAATATTGACTAAATTTATTAACAGCCAAATAGAGATTAATTCACTCATTTACCTATTATACTAGTAATCAAAAAAATTGTTCGGAAAAAAACTTATAGTTATTCATATAAAAACTCAAAACAACGTTATTGCATAAATTGAAAATAACTTGGTAGAATTGAGTTTTAATAAAATTAGAGAGCTCGTAATGGATTATCGCCGCACGCGTTGGACATGTCGTTTTTTATGTTAAATTTTAATCTTAATTTATTACCCTATGGTCCGGTTTTGTGACGTTAGTGCTTTGGTAGTTATCTCGAATATTTAGGTGGCGTTCTCTTTGTGTTTCAGTTTTGTGTTTTGAGTTTTGAATTCGTTTTGTGTTTTGTGTTTTGAGTGTTTGTTTTGAAATTTTTGAAAATGCGTTCTATTTGCCATTCTGAAAAACTGTTTCTGAAAATATGAAAATNTGAAAACATGAAAATGGAAAACGCGTTTACTTTGAAATTTTGAGAATTTTCTAAATAATATTTTATTCAAAAAATCTGATTATTCAATAATATTTTTTGCTCCATTTGACGATCCATTATTCAGACCCTCTTGTGGAGGATGACATTTATGAATTGATTCCTCATATCCATGAGTTTTTTCTAAACTCGCCCTATCTTCTGAATTTTTCGACATTTTCTCCCTGCCATTACTTTCCATATCATATGATAAGCTCCATTGCAATATAAATTCCTATATCAACTTCTCCAACCCCCAATAACACTTCTTTTCACATCCAATAAATTAAATTACAAGCAGCCAATTGAATCCCAGAGAGAACTCACCATAATTTATATATAGATCAAAATTCAGCGGAAAAAGAGCACAGCACAAAACAATAAGGCAAACCCAGATTTTCTGACCAAGATTGATACAAAAATCTTGAATCCCGTACAAAATTAGGCTGCAAATGCTAAGAACACAAGAAAATCATGCTAGATGCATGTAGATAAAGCCATCATCTGCATGAGCAATCACTGCACACCACCACTTCCTACAGTTTCACCCACTACAGAACTCATCTGGCACCATCTCACATCAGTACCACCCTGGGAACCACTGGTAAGCCATTAAGGCTGGAGTGTTGGTGTCCACACTTATCGGAGATTGACACGCCAATAGCCCGTTGTCATGATATTGGTCCCTGCTTTATAATTAGTCGAGAAAAGCTAACACGGAAAGATATTTCTTGCAGTCTGGTATAGGCACATGGGCAGAAACACAGCAAAGTTTGTCCATAAAATCTTTTAACTAATTCTCCTATGAAAATTCCTTTTCAAATCTACTGGTCATGTATGGGAACAGGGGCATTGCGTGCATAGAAGCAGATGAATTAAGAAGAAAGATAGGATCAAAAAGGAAAGAAGGAAAGAAGAAAGATAGGATCAAACTGCAATAGGCAGATGGACTAATGCCACTGTTGATCAAACTCCCTCGGCATCAAACATGTCCCAAAATCCTGCGAATTAAGAAAACCATAAGCCTGGCCAGGAAGAATACAACTAACCATTTGTGCTTCACCCAATTATTTGAATTAGGGAATTCACAATTTCTGATATGATAAAGAAAAATACCAAGTGAGAGAATCCAGTTGTAAGCAAAATTAGAATGAAAAATAACATGTCTCAGCACATCAAATGCTACTCAAAGATTTCACTGGAAGAAAACAAGATGACACCACAATACAAGACCAGTGATATTTCAATGAATACAGGATCCTCGTTTAGGATAACACCACAACTTGTTTCTTAACATCTTCCACAATAGGATAAACTACAAGCTAAATGAGAAATATAAAACATAAAATCTAGTCTCTCACTTCAGCAATTCAGATCCAATGTAGAAGCTCTAAATCGTATACAGACATCAACAATCCAGATACTATGTGTTAGCTCTAAATCATATACAATTTATGCACATTTATGACAACAAAAGCTGCACATAATATACAATTCAGATTCAGATACAGCATCTTTCTCAATCAAAAACTTCTCAACTTCAATTTCTTCAATAGTTGCACATCTCAATATACTGGCTCTGATAATTTATGAAGGGAAAACGAAAAACGAAAAACAAAAGCAAAGCCCACGCAATTAACACTATATACAATTCAGATACTTACATCATCTTTCATCAATTTTGTTGGGACCGAATCTGCCACACAACTCACGGATTTGCTTTCACAAGCTCACTCGATTCTGGACAAAATTGCAGGTGACCCATGGTGGAAGTAGATGCGCCTGGTTGAGAGGAGTGGAGTGGTGGTGGTCCGCGATCGAAACGGTGGCCGACGGCGGTGGAAATATGGCGAAAACCGGGACTGGTAGAGCGGTTTTGGGTGGTGATTTTGGCTGTATTCGGCAACTGTGGCCAGGCGATGAAAAGAGGTTGAAGAGGGAGGTGAAGGGGTTCGAAAGGTAGTGGGTTCCAGTGGTCTAGGTGGCGGGTGGTGGTCGATTGTTGAGGAAGAAGCTGCGGTTCTTCCCTGGTTCTCTCACGTACAGTGGTGGGAAAATAGGAAGGGGTCGTTTTCCGCGTTTTTGGTGTTTTCAGAGTTTTGGCTTGGAAACGGTGAAAACGCACAAAAAGCCGTTTTGCGTTTTTAGGCTATTTTTTTTTTGTTTTCAAAAACACGTTTTCGAAAATAGAAAAGAGAACGCGTTTTCGCTGTTTTTGAAAATCGAAAACAGAAAACGGCTTGAAAACGGTAAAGAGAACATGCTCTTAACTTTTCAAAAATCAGACATTTTATTTTAAATATCAAATATACAATTTTCATCCCAAACCTAATCAATTTCATTCCAAACAAGCAAACCCTAGAATTTTCTCTCTTTTCTTACTCTCTTCCCTCTCCATCTTCTCACTCTCACTCTCACTCTCTGTCTTTTCTTACTCTTTCCCGCGACGTCGTCGTACGCAGTGACAGATCGCCGCTGCCGCACGGATGCAAACCCTAGAATTTTCCTCTTCTTTTTCTCGTCTTTCCGTCTTCTCACACTCTCTTTTCTCCGACTTCTCACCCGCAACACCGTCGTGCGCAGCTCCAGATCGTCGCTGTCGCGACGATTTTCGTGAGCCGCTGCCGCACAGACAAGCTTGACCGGTGCTGCTGCTATCTCTGTGTAATAAGCATCGCTGCTGTGAGTCGTGTGGGGATGCTCTGAGGTAGTGGTGATATGTTGTGAGCGTGGTGGTGGATCTCTAGTGGCCAGATGACAATTGCAGTAGTGTAGATCGCGGTGGTGAGTGCGATTGTGGTTGGGCATGGTGCTGTGCGCGGTGGTTGGTTTGAGTGCGGTCGTGGTGTGCGGTGGTTGAGTGCGGGTTGTTTAGTGGTGCAGGTTTGCTTGGTGTAGGTAGTTGTTGGGGATTGCAAAATAGTGGTGGTGCGTCTGTTGGTGGTGGTGGGGATGCGTTTCTGTTGGTGGTGTTGTTGTAGTGCTTGGGTTGGTGGTGCTCTTGCGGTTGTGACGGGGTGAGGGTGGTCGCATGTGATAGTAGTGGTAGGGTTTGTGGCGGTGGTATGCGAACACTATTTTGGTGTATGCGAGTAATGATCTGGTCATTTGTGACCAGTTGTGACCAATTATTTGGTTGATTTGTGACCAAGTATTGGTGGAGGATCGGGACGGGATGGGGTGTTTGGTGTATGTGACCTACTATTTGGTTCATTGTGACCATTTATTAATCTGTGACCTTAAATTTC
>CAIGRT010203955.1:0-10076 GCA_903798405.1 Fraxinus platypoda | reverse complement strand
CCCCTAATTTGATTGGAATTGAGAAATTGAGCTCCAACCATAACACCGGGCTTGACAAGCCGCGAGCTTGCTCGCGCTTCAGCTGCTCCTCCTTGGCGGCGGCTTCCTCGTCCCGCTTGACTTTCTCTCGATTCTCGTAATTGTACACATTCCAACGCTTCTGCGGGAGAATGTTTAGATCACCATGGCCTCCCATGATGGGTTTCTACCGATCAGATGAAAACAAATGATGGGTTATTTGATTCAAAGAATAACCCCTAATTTGATTGGAATTGAGAATACGGTATATGCATAGATTTGGGTTAACTTCAGAAGGAAACCCTAATTTGATTGGAACAGAAAACACGTTATATAACAGAAAATTAGAGGGGAAATTTGGGATAAAAAAAAAGGGAATCCGGCTTTGAACTTTTGCTAGTATTTCAAATCCATCCTCTAACTTAAAAATATTCATAATTAATAAGAAATATTTGTTCCCCATCCGTCCTGTTGATGGATGCTAACCGATTTGCAGACAAAATGACAAATAGAAAACTAATATTTGAGCTTTTAACCAAGATAATTCAACTTAGTATTAAAAAAAACAAAGAGCATGAGTTCAAGTTTCACCGTCCGTCATTTTCAAGAAAATATTAAAGATAGTCCTAAACTTTATATTAATATCACATATATTATAGGCCATGTTTGATTTAGATAAAAATCAGATTTTTAGTAGATTTTGATAAAAGTTGAAAAAATATGTGGTTAAAATTAATTATTGATTATGACTTAGATTTTAATCAAAATTTTCAACTGAATTGGTCAAGTCTCAAGCTTTGTTAGTGGATCCTTTAAAGCAGCCATCTAAATTGAGTTTGATTATTCCTCTTGAAGGTTCAAGTCATTTCATCAGTTTTATAGGCCCCCCTATCTTGCCTTTGATGTTTTGCTGATTTCTAGAATGAAGTAACTGAGCTTGTACTAACTAGTAATTGTACAAGATGTTCTATTCTCCATATGACTCTTTCAGAACTCATTTTGATTCCATGGTGTTTGCTTCTGTTTCTTTAACTCGACCGAAAGCAGATAGTGGAATAAGAATTTGTATATCTCCAGCCTTTGGGGAATGGCCTGCATACCTCCATGCTTGGAAAGGAGAATTTCTATTAATACAAGAAATTGAAAATAACCCAAAGTTTATACAATATCAGTATCTCAAAGATTTACGACAAAAGAAGGCTCATCAACGTCAAGATATCATCGATCTTGGACCCAGTAATATTGTACCCTTCTGTACAAATCAAAAGAACCAACCCCAAACACTCAATGACCAGTCAAAGCTACTTCTATGAATCATAAGCCTCCAAACTGAAACCAACACACTCTTCACACAGCCAGAATCACAAAGACAACTAAGAGATCAACCAATCAGAGGTTGAAGATCGAGACAAAGAAGACGAAAGAAAGAGGGCAAAAGTCAAAGAGAGAAGATTCCAGGACCACAAGAGGAAATCAGACGAAGAAAAGTAATTAGAGCAACACATAGGGCCCTAATTGATACAACCATCACCATAGATCTCAGATGGAATCAACGATCCAGAGCTACTAACGATTTCTAACCACTTGAGGCAACTAAAGTTGCTCTTTCAAAGTGCGAGTTTGGGGATTGGGCTTCTTCATTGAATTACCGGGCAATGGAAATATAAACCGGCAAGTGAGCATTTTTTGTGTCTTATCTTTTCCCAGCAAGAGGAGAATTGGAAGTCACCATTGTTAGAGAGGGACCAAAAGATAGTTGCAGGACGATCGAACGCAAGTGGAATTTTTTAAATGGAATATACTGTTGGTAATGGAAGGTGAGTCTTCAATTTGTCATCATCCCATGTACCATCTTTGAAGAAATCCAGCATTTCTTCATCAGAATGAACAAGTGGTTCTTTGTGCAACCACTGATCATACCAGAAAGGTATTTTGCCTATCCCCAATTTCCAAGTTACGTATTTCTCTGCAACGCTACTGAACTTGATGTGCACATCAAGGTGATATCCACAGACTCGACTTATCGAATCAGCCAAACTCTTCAGCTGCAATACAATGGTTTCAGTGAACCTACTGGTGAATAACTGTTCATATATCCCTTCTCATTGCAAGTATATTAGGTGCTTGCTTTACCAACATACCTCAAGTTATCACTTTGAATTTTGAGTCCATTGCTCTTGAGAAGAGGGAGAAGAGTGTCCAAGAGGCGGCTCAAAGTCTTGGTGAAACCAAGGACATTTTAGAAGTACTTCAAACACATGATCTTCTCGATATGATACCCGAAAACAGATGCTATATACTGATGAATACACACTTCAACGAATTAGAGAACTCCACCCTGTCCTAGTACTATATTCAGCACTGTCATTAGTTATTCTAGCTCAGATGAGGTGCAGATAATTGTTGAGTAGAAAGCTACATGTATTCTAATTGCAATTTGTAAAAAAAACATCATGGTAATTTGTTCAATATTCTAAATGATAGTAAAGTCAGTTGTAGAGACAACTGAATTGAACTGCTTGAATGCACTGGCCTACCTAGAAAAATTACACTTTTAACAGATATTGATCCTCACATAGATAAACAATCTGCAATCGAATTGGTGATCGAATGGTAAATCCAGTTGGTTTTGGAGGTTGAACCAGCCAATTCGGTTGTTATTTTAATGAGCAAGCAGGTTTCTGATTTTTAACAAAACTCATAGGAAACTTAACAAGATCAAATGAAAAATGAAATAAAAATATTGAGATATTTAATAAGTTCATTGTAATTAATCAATATAAAGCTCTCTTATTTTGGTTAGTTCACTGCTTCATATATACACACAAAACCTTATACATAACACGAATTTTTGAAGCTACACGAAAATGATGAATAGAACGATGCTGAAATAATAGCCACCATGTTGCAGAGGTTGATGGAGTATAATATGTTGATACCAAAACACCCTCAAAAGATCACACACAAAACTTGCTAGTATTACTGTTTCAATATCTTCAGCACTAGATAATCATCACAATCATGATCCAACAATAAGCACAAGAACTAACAGATTGTTGCATTTACTGGGTAACTGAAAATAGAGAAAGGTCTTCAACCAAAATTGCAAGTTGTTTGAGTTGATGATGACCCAGTCAATCTCTGGCAGTAAAAGGCAATAATGTTAGACCATGAAATGTGAGTCAGAACCTTTGTAATCTGAATTGTGTGGAAACCAATAGCTCCACCAGCATTAAGGATAAAATAAACATAAAGATATATGAACCATAAGTCCACAGCTAAATTATCGTAAAAACAGATAAATAAATCGAATTGGAACAGGATGAACTGATATCTAAAATAGTACAATATTGATCTCAGGACCCTCTAAAATAGTTAGTTACTTAGTTTCATTAGTATCTAATATTTATGTTGATATGCAATTTTTATTTTATTTTTATTTCGGCACACACCACAGGGAAACACATCAGAATTGTTGGAAAACAGCTACAAATTTTTTCGCCGCGAAGAACCATTGGTTCAATGGTTAATTAGCAACGGATAGGATAAATGTCAATTCAGAAGAAATGAGAATTGGTAATGGAAGTATCTTCTTTTGTTTTAGATTCTCAATACTAAAGATTTTTCATTTCTTCTAGTTCAACATTGTAATAAGAAGCTAATAGAGTCCTAGACTATCCTGAAAAAGGCAAACCTGCCACAAAGTTTATCAAATCTGATCCCTGCATTATCTGATCTCGGTAGAGTTAACTCTTAAATAGAGAAGTAATGATATTTAGCACAACTGAAAGTCTAGGTGGCAACACTAGTAATATTAAATTATAAGTTTAATTAAATATAAGAAATTATGATCCATTTAATAAGATATATGATATATTGACATCTAAATTAGTGTTCAACACCACAGGTGTTAGATAACATTATTCTAAATAGAGGCAATGAGCATTGGATAAGCTAATTGAAACTGTTGACTGTTTTCGATGATAATTAAACATAATAAATATCAACTTAAAAAATTAATTGTGTGTGTTTCTTTAATTAGAGCTAGTTTTAATCAAAGCAAAAACGTAGATGACGAGTCCTCGTGAGGGTTAAATTGTGTGTGTGTGTGTGTGTTTTTTTTTTTAAAGTGTGTTTTATACGTATTCTTATCTATGCAATTAATTCTATTCAATATTTGATTATTTGAACGGATTTTTACTCATATGAGTGTATACATCGTTTTTATAGGATAACCCTTAAATTTGAAGATGATTAATGCAAAATAATGAAGTTTTGACATAAATGGACCAAAAAATTGAAAACGAGGGAGGAACCTACATGCTAAACATGTGAGAAAATTATTGTATAACATTTGGTACAAAGATCTACACCATTCAGATGATATACCATTAGAATATAATTGAATTTGGAGTTTAGTGCAAAAAACGAATCACCATTCGAAGTCGTGATAAAAAATTATGCACATTTGAAGTTAGGCCACAGAAGCCGAAAAAACTGTTTGCCGCCCCTCACCCATCCCATTGCTTTGGACAATCGAGCGCCCAGCATGTTTGGCTGGCATCAAGATTAGTTGATGTTACCTTAAGCATGCATGTGACCAGGCTTCGACGCTAATAAGTGAATTTTTATACACTTATTTGGACATAAAAATATAGACATTTAATAGTTCTTTTGAACAATTATAACCTAATTTATTAGATATTTCGTTTATTAGGTGAAATTCGATGAAATGAAGTGAAATTGAAAGAAAGAAGCGAACATTGGCGAAAAAGGCAAGATCCAAAGTTCGGGGGATTAAAGTTTAAATACTCAAAAATTGTGTCGGACCTCACAATGACGATTCGATAATGTTAGTGGTCAATTGGATGCAACTAGAAGTGAAAAATGAGTGAAATATGATCAAAATATTTTCACAAATCAAATTTCAACCGCACAAGTATGTTCCAGATTTTTAGCCTGAGATTAAGACTACTTTTTGACCTAGTAAACGTTCGAATTGGAAAAAAAACTATTTCTAATAAAGTTGTATCTCTTTAAGTTATCTTCAGCCCAATTTGAATCGCCTTAATGAATATCGGGAGAGAAATTTATGATAAAAATACTAAAGAAGGTACTGTGCAAATTTTCACCCGAAAGGTGGTGCCACTGCTCCACCATCATGGTGCTGAGGCTCCACAAAATTCCACAATACAGAGCGCGTATCTAGAGCGCATTTTTGACCAATTTTGAAACCTATAAAAATCCTACATTCGACACAAACATGGGGGGAGTATAAATACGAGTTTTTGACACTTTTGAGGGAGTTCCACACCATATGAGGGAGAGAAAAATATATAATCATCTAGATCAAAGAGCAAAAGTTAGGGTTTGAAGACTTTCGAGGTTGAAGAAGATTCTTGGTACAAAATTCAATTATTTCCATGATAAAGATTTCAAAACCCGATTATGAATTCTATACTTTTTGTTTTTCTTTCATCATTATGAGTAACTAAATTCATAGCTAGGGCCAACAATGTAATTTATGTGTGACCCTAATTTCTTTTATTCAAAATTCTAGTTCTTTAAATGCATATATGTTGATAATTCACGAATTTAATAATTTGAATTCTTTGGCCAATTAGTCAATGATTTTGTGAATCTATTACGAATTGCGAGATGCGTTTTAGATTTAGACCACATATTAAAATCCGATAATTTAGTATAACGTGTAGAGATATATATATATATACTAATTATTGCGGTCATTAGATGATTTTTTAGAACTAATATTTCGTTCAACTAAAATTAATTCATATAGAGATATATAATTGAATTAGTTAAATAGATTCAATGAAAACTCGAGAGGGGTAAGTTGAATACTTTAGAAAAATTCGACTGAATATTAGTAATGAATCTTGAATGGAGAATTAAAGGGGATCCATAGGTAAAATTGTAAGTCTTAACATCCACGTTCATACTTTTAAAATCCAAATTCGATAAATTGTGTACGTTAGATTAATTTAGTTTAGTTAGAATAATTTAGACACCAATCAAAAAATTTATTATTTGTTTTCAATCAAATTAAAGTTAGAAATAATTTAACCAATTGATAGTAGTCCTCGTAGGATCTATCCAAACTCACTGGTCAACTCTATTACTTTTTATGATCTGTATACTTACGGGATATAAAAATCGATAACAGATGCCCTCCTTTTTCTTCTTGAAAGAAGATTTTATATGATTCCTCTCTGCAATATGAACACTAGGGGTGGTGTTAAGTTTCTTCAATGTAAGTAAAGCAGCACATACTGGGACAGACAATTTCTTTAAAAATTATTTAATGTCAACTCGACCAACTCTAAAACTAGAATGTATATTCCTCGTCCAAATTTGGTGGAAATAGTCTAGATACAGAAGAAATTTGTTTGATGAAATTGAACCGGTCAGAGGGTTGCCTTTTCTTCGTCAACGTACCCAGTTAAAAAAATTGCGAATTTGACTACAAAAGTTTTGTCTATTCATAAAATAATTTACTCAAATTAGAATTGGTAGGTTTGAACATGGAAACACGTCATTGTAAAAGTTTGGAATTGTTTTATGGCAATTTATTATAGATTGATCTTTTATGGCTTTCTAAATTATGATAATTATATATACTTGCAAGCAACCTCAATTCACTCCATGCCAATGCTTCTTCATCCCTAAATCCTTCTCTCTTTCTCCATTTATTATTTGGAAAATACCCTTCAAAAATTAGACAAAATAAAATCATAATACTACGTTTGATTTTCAGGAAAGAATGAGCACAGAACAACTTCTTGATATCGAGTCTCCGGTGCTTAGTTTCCCATGTAATTTCCAAATTGGTCTTAATTTGTTTATTTTCCATTTATATTTAATTTTGGAGTTTGATCCATTACTGTGCTTTCCAGTTTTGCTTTTTCACTTATTTATTTTGGGTTTGAAGTTGAGCTGAGGAGAGTCAAGAGACAAGTGTCTTGTACAATTCAGCTGTCAAATAAAACCCAAGATCACGTCGCTTTTATGGTAAATACATTTTGATTATTGATCTGAGTACTATATTGTAACGATACTAATTGCATTGGATTTAACGTTGCTCGTGGAAGGCGTTGTGAGTTCGTAAGAACTTTGAGCACCCTCCCCTTACAATCCGATTTTAACAATGAGTTCTTCTTAAAATGATTGTTGCAATTATATGTGGAAGTGTATTTTGATTGAGTATGATTTTGTTTTCAGGTTGAAACTCCAAATTCGCAAAATTATGGATGTGAACCCAATCGCGGAATTCTTTTGCCCAGATCAACATGTGATCTCACAGGTAGTGGTATTGTTTTCAGTTTGTTGCTGAGATGAAGAAGAAAAACAAAACAATTTTTTTTTTCCTTTTTGTTGTTGTTCCCTATGAAGTACAGATGCTGACACGAGTTTCGGACACGACACGATATGATATGACACGGCAAGTCAACACATAATTTTTCAAAAAAAAGCACCTACACGACACATCCCGACACGCCGATTAAAATAACGTTATTATTTATTTCTTATTTTTATATTGTAAAGTAAATTTCTTTTTGTTAATTCTGGCAAGTCAACAATGCATCAACAACGTGTCCATAATTTATCTCTCAGTATGTCAAAAATGTATCTCACATTGTGTTGACGGACGAGTCCACGTGTACAAAATAAAAAATAACTTGGACACACCACTCGAATTTCTGAAATGTGTTGGTGTCCGACACATTTATCTCTTAGTGTGTTGACTATGCTTCGACGACTTGTCGAACTGTACAAAATCGAAAAATAATTTGGACTCACCACCTGACATCTATATTAGACACGATGTATCTCCCGATGTGTAGGCAACATGTCTAACTATACAAAATTTTAAAAAAAAAAATTTAATACATGTCAACACGAATTTTCGACAAGTGTAGCACACCAACTATCCGACACTGGGAGGGTGTCGATGTATCCTAGCTGTTCCCCAAGGCTATCCCCGTAGTAGTTCCTCCCTCTAGAATTTTGACATCCGAGGATTTGATCCTTTCTTCCCTTTTCTCGCTTTCATCTTATTTTTTAGTAATAAAAGAAGTATTTCTCCCTGCGACTGTGGATTGACCTAAATTCCTACTATGCCAATTACCATGGATCTTTTGGGCGATCATTTATGTGTAGAAGACTGAAGCGAGGAAAAAATTGTAACGTTTTTCTTTATTACCGTGCAAATATTGAGGGTGAACTACTAGAAATGCTTTGATCGTTTTATAATTATTTATCGTTTTACTTTTACATGTTTTGCAGTAACAATGCAAGCCTTGGAGGAGGCTCCTCACAACATGCAATGTGAGAACAAGTTTCTGATTCAGAGTTTAGTCGTGAGTTCTGGTGCAACCATAGAAGACGTTGAAATACTGGTAATCATACCCACATTAATCAGCACAATTTTGTTTAAGGCCGACATTGTTTTCTATTTCTAGCCTCTCGGATATATTTTAAGGCGGGTTCGAGAATTCTGATTAACCTCTTTTTGGTTGCTTCAAAGATGTGACAACATCCACAAGACTACAAGTACCATGCAAAAGTGTTGTCTAATAACTAGAGAAAATTGGACAAAGTTTTGGCCTCAAAACTAAGACTTCTCCAGAACTGTTCTGCACAAGATCATTTCTTTAACCACGGTTCCCAGAAGCATTAGAAAACGTGCCCTTATAGTTTATAGAACTCTTAATTTCAGATACAAGCCAAATGAACTGAAGAATTGCATGTTTGTTTTATAGTTCGATGAGGAAGGACATCGTAGTCAAAATGGCCTCCTGAATGCGGAGTATATTTTCCCTCGCCAAGTTCAATCAGTAGTTCCCGATGGAATTGTAAGTTCTTCTCTGGCTTCTGAAGTTTCTGTTTTTCGATAGTCATTATTTTGTGTAAAGGTCTTTGCATTGACAGTTGATTTTTGTCAAGAAGTGAGAACGAACTAAACCGAAGAATTATTTTTGTCTCCGCATTATTTTTTGTCAAGCTAAATGAACTGAAGAATTGTCATGTTTGTTTTATAGTTCGATGAGGAAGGACATCGTAGTCAAAATGGCCTACTGGATGCGGAGTATATTTTCCCTCGCCAAGTTCAATCAGTAGTTACCGATGGAATTGTAAATTCTTCTCTGGCTTCTGAAGTTTCTGTTTGCCGATAGTCATTATTTTGTGTGAAGGTCTATGCATTAGCAGTTGATTTTTGTCAAGAAGTGAGAATGAAAATCAATATTCAAGGACAAGTTTCTTATCAATAGCTGATCTAGTCGAAAGTCTCTCTCTTGTGTCACAAATATTTTCCTGGTAGCTGAAATAAACTGAACTAAATTATTTTCATGATGGTGATTATTTACTTCTGTAACCTTTTTCATGTGTAGGTAGCATGGATAACCATTGTCATTCTTGCCATAATTTTCTTGTACCTCGTGAAAAAGACGTTGCTGCTCATCTGGTATTCATCTTCAGTTTTAAAACTTTTACTTGCAAAACTTCATAACGATAGATCATGTCCAATCGAATTGCACGCTTCATTTTCCTGGTTGTACTATCATTTCTATTCTACTATCAATTTGAGCTGATGAGGTGACGGGGCTGCAATTTTAAATTGAGCTTTAAACCTGTTAGAAAATGGACTCCAAACTTCACCAAAACCGGGCTCAGTTTACCAACCAAATCGACACCCAAGCAATCGACCCCAAACCTTCAAACCACTCCTCACTTTTGTTGCTATCGGTTTGCCCACTTAGGACACAAAAGGGGATGGTGTTTGCAGCCACAGAGGCGGAGAACAATGAGAAGATAACAAGACAAGCTACAAGCAGAAGCACAAAGCACACAAGGAGGCAGCCGAGTCTTTCTCTCAATTTCAAGGCAAAACACACTTCCAAATGACCAAGCCAACAAAAGGGAAATATATAGGATCACTTAGGGTATAGTAATGGGCCGGCCCAACAAGGAGATAATAAGTGGGCCAAATAAGCCATCCACTAAATGAGGAACCAGGCCATGAGCAACTCTAATTAATT
>CAIGRT010203922.1:0-28450 GCA_903798405.1 Fraxinus platypoda | reverse complement strand
GGGGAGGGTGTAATTTCCACATTTTTGAATGAAACAATAATTCATTTCTTAAAGGTAGTTAGCACATAAGGTCCTTATCCTTTACTATTATTGTGGAAAACAATCTTACTTTCATTTTCATTTTCATTCTTTTTATATTTTCACCCTTATTTGCATCTTTCATCGAGAAAAATGTCATTTTTATCTATTTTCTCAATTAAAACTATGAAATAAAGAATATACCCTCGTATTTAAATAAATAAATAAAGAACTACTTGCAATCATAATTCCAATTGTTTTTTTTTTAAGTGCAAACAAGTCTCAAAACATACCAACAATGAAAGATATACCACTAAATCAAATACATGCTGTGAGATTCATATATTAAAAGTCGGATAAATATTATAATGTTTAATCAATATCTCTTCTGGTCACTTAAAAACAATCTCTTAATCAACTTATAGATCAAAAATTAATAACCATAACACAATTCATCAATATTCATGTTAATACTATGGAAATTTTGCTTTACTTTCCACAATTAAAATCAACGTAATCCTCGAGAAAATGTCCTCACCAAACTCATTTCCTTAAAATGTAAAATGACATAACCCAGATTTAGGTGCACAGATCAAAATACATGCTAGCTTTGGTTAGGTTTATGTCTTCATTCTTTTTTTAAAGGTGTTGTAATATGTGGTTCATATAGAGTGAAACACGTATATACTGAAATAAATAGACGGATTTGTAATTTATTATCTGTTTGCCAGTGGCGCTTAATAGGTCGGGGGCTGCCCCAATACTATCCTTATACATATGATGTAATCATATTCTTTTACATATAGTCCTTGTTTTATCCCCCATTATTTTAAAAATACATTTTTCTTTCTTTTTTATTCAACCATACATTCTTCAATAAAATAATGTTACACGCAAATTCAAAACATTTTCTATCAATCTACTATTTCAAATGCATTTTTTGCTAAAAATTGGACTCAAACGTGCTCATAATAAAATCATAGCCGCTTCGCTCCCCTGAACGTAGTCCTACCATCGAACCACGTAAATATTGTGTTGTTTTTCTTTCTTGATTCTATATTGTTCATCGCTATTGTTGCACAAAACACAATGAAAGGTGAAAAACCAAGCAACTAAAGAAAGAACTAAAATTGAGCATGATATTGGCTAATGTGTGTAATTGAGCTCTGCCTAATAATTCCAAATATAGGCTAAACAAAATGACTTAATTCTGCAACTAAAGGAGGCAAGAATACTTGCACCTAACTGTAAAAACACAATAATTTCTTGATTATTTTCTCAACATTTCTCACAAAGAAATGATGACAACTTTTGCCAATTCCGACCGTCCGAATTTTTTGTCTTCTAGAGGAAATTTCCATTTTCTCCATCATTTTTCTTTCTAGTTACCAGATATCCTCGAGGTTAAGCAAAAACGACCAATAAATCTCTTCCAAATTCGAAATCCGTCTTGACATTTATCTTGTGTTGAACTTATATATATATATATATATGCAGGAGTGTTCTCGTGTCCCCAGTGGGCACGAGAACACTATGTCCACTACTGATGTGGCAGTGGGCTAAATGAAGATAGTGTGTTCATTTGACTTTTTTTCTTTCAATTACTCAACAGTCACATCACTTTCCAGATTTTCAGTTTTTTCAATTTTGTGATTTGCCACCCCACCCCGCCTAACCTAATAACTTCAATCTCATGTCGTCCCAACCACCCAAAATTTCATAATTAATATGTATAAAATTTGTCAACTCATTCACTTATTAAAATTCCATTCACTTGGCAAAAGTTTCTCACGTCTCAAATATTTTGGCATCCGATTTCTCTGCTTCTCAAGTCTCAAATATTTGGAAGGATTTCTAGTCTTTGAGGTGATTTTAATTTTTTTTTAACAAATTCTCATATTACCAACATTCCATTAATTAATATATTGTTAGTGATTGTTTTGTGGTGGTATTTAATTTTCATATTGGTAAAACAAATTTCTTATTATTTAATTTTTCTACTTTTTATTACTTGCTGTAGGGATGGATCCACAGAACAATGTTGATAGAGAAAACTAAAATTTTGTTAGAAGACAACAGGAAATTTTATTACTTTTTTTTATTATAATTTCTTATTATATTTTCTTGACTATAAATGTTTGGTATTTTTGAATTGTAAAATCACGGAACAATATCGAAAAAGAAAATTAAAATTTTGTTCCTTACTACTAAAAAAAGTAAACATGCCTTAACTTTTCGACTTTTTATTACCTGCCGTAGGGATGGATTCAGAAAGTGTCAACAATGTGTTTTTTCCACAAGTTTTTCTTAGTCAAATACCCAAAGTTGGACAGGAATTTGAGTCGCATGAGGATGCATATAGTTTCTATAATCGGTACGAGAAGCGGGATTTAATACAAGAATTGAAAATAGTAAGAAAAATAAGAAAACAAGCGAGACTTATTGGAAATTATTTGTGTGCTCGAAGGAAGGAAAAACAGATGATACGTACCAGAGAAAACATGAAAATCTACTGCCACGGGTTGGGGAAAGAAAATGTGGAAGTACACGGGTCGGATGCAACGCTAGATTATCTGTAGTCAAACAACAAACTGATAGGAATGTGTTGTGAACAAATTTGTAGAAGAGCATAATCATGGTCTTACTACTCCTAGTAGAGTTCATTTGTTGAGATCACACCGAATAGTGCCGGCCACAAAGAAGGCACTTACACAATAGTTTTCGGAGGCCAACATACCAACATGCCAACAGATGCAACTTATGGAGATAGATTCAGGTGGTCCTTCATCGATTGGGTGTGTAGAGAGAGATATCAGGAACTACGAAAGGAATATATGAGTGGAACAAAGTGGTCACGATGCAAATGATTTGATAGAGCATTTTACATTTGAGAAAGAAAAAAAATCCAAACTTGTATTTTGATTACGAGACTGATTTGGATACGAAGTTTGTTCGATTTTTTTGGGCTGATTCGGAGTTAAGAAGATCGTATGCATACTTCGGCGATGTCATGGTGTTCGACACAACCTACAACACCAATAAGTACTCGATGATTTTTGCCCCTTTTGTTGGAGTGAACCACCATGGACAGACAATTATTTTAGCTTGTGGGTTATTGAGTGATGAAATCGTTGAATCATTTATTTGGTTATTCTCAAAGTTCCTTGAATCAATGCCAAATCATTCGTCACCAGGGGTTATCATTACTAATCAAGACGCTGCAATTTTAAAAGTCATATCAATGATACTACCCACAACATTACATCGTTACTGTTTATGGCACATACTTAACAAGTTTTCGGAGAAGATCAATGCTAGATTATATAATGAGCAGTATCACAGATTGGTGAATATCATCAAACAATCTGAGACGCCCGAGGAGTTCAAGAACCATTGGAATGAGGTAATGGAAACTACACAACTGGATTGCAATGAATGGCTCGGTAACATTCTACAAAGATGGACGAAGAATGACAAGGTTGGGTCAGTTGAAGAACATGTGGGTGGTTCATTTGTTGACAATGATTACGGGCAATCACTGATGGGACGACATGGGATGTTGTCATACAAGGCTTCTTTGCAAGTCGACAACGCTTCTTCAACAGATGTTCGCATCACCTATTTGTTGGGTGAATTTGATAAGTTGCGTATCAACGTGAAAGAGATCAATAACGGAGGCAACGTTGTCATGAACAAGATTGGAAGCAAAAGTCGCGAAGAAAGTCAAGTCGTAGGTGATCCAAATGCTGTTAGAGCAAAAGGGTGCGGAAAGCGACTAAAATCACCGAAGGAAAAAGCTATTTATAAAGGTAGTAGACAATGTCGTTCATGTGGTGGTCATGACCATGACAAACGAACATGCCCCAATTTACAAAACAAGTAATTATTTCATTTTTTTGCTCTTTACTAATATGTTATGTAACTCATTAACATTATTTCCATTTTCTCAGGTCAAATTTGGTGGACGAACCATATCATCCCAATTTCGATCACGAGCCTGATGATTTTAGAGAAGACGACATATATACGAGTATTGCCAGTAGCAATTATAGCGTCGAAGCAAGATGTTTTTATCCGTAGTATCGATTATATTTTCTAATAATAATTTTCGAGAGACAATGTAATATTTGCCTTTTATGTTTGTTATTAACACGTGGGGTATAGCGCAAATTTTAAAATTGTAATAGAATAGTTTTAAATTGGAATAGATATATAAAAATAGTGTGGATATATAATGTTTAATGAATGAATTTAATAAGGATAATGTTAGAATGTAGCACATGTTTGATGGATATTAAAATTAGATGTTTAGTGGATTTTGATAAAAGTTGATCACATATTTGATTGAAAAGTTGTGAGACCCATAAAATATGTTGTTAAAATCAACTGTTGACTTTGATTTAAATTAAAAAAATTAATTTTTACCAAATAGTGGTGTACTCTGGGTAATATAGTTTTTTCTTTTTTTTTTTAATTTAAATTTTTTAATGAAGGATAAATTTAGAATGGGATAGATATATAAAAATTATGGATAAAAATAATGATTCCCTTTTAAAAAATATATATATATACTTCACTTATTAATTTATTTTGACTCCAATTTTTCATTTATTTTTTATTATTATTTTTTTATCTCAACATGTTATATGCAATTTCAATTCAAGAGAAACTGAGCCACTATGATTGACGTAAATTGAGCACTTTCCATCAGGGCAGAAGTTTAAATTGTGGGAAATGTTCAATTTTCTCACTCAAATCGGCCCCAAAGCCACCGTCCATTTGCTGACATCTCACCCACAAAGATTGTTATCATGTGGCCACCGCTGTCTCATTTTTCGTGAGAAAAGACCCAAATTGATAAAAATAAACCGATCATTTTTAGGGCGTGTTCGGTAGAGATTAAAATCGGATTAAAATTGAAAAATTAGTCGTTATTGTTGACTTTTATTAGACGAGTGAAACCCAATAACGACTATATTTTTTAATTTTAATTGGATTTTAAGCTTAGTCAAACATGCTCTTATTTTAATATCTTCCTTTCTTCTTTCGCTTCTTCTTCTTTTGAATTTTCAAATTGATCATCACATTTCTCTGACTTTAGTAATCATATCTTATTATGGACAAAGTTGTTTAAATAGTAAAGATATGATGATTTTTTTTGAATTATATTATAATCAGAAAATTGTGGGGGAAAAAAAAAGAAGGGGAGGAAGGACATGGTAAATTATTGTTTGTCGAATGACATGGAAAAATGTATAAATCTTGTTTTTGATAACCGTGGATGTTCGAGCCAGTTTGCACGCACCTCGACTAAACCCACGGGACCCTGAGGGGACTCGAACTGATGATCATTGGCGAGTAAACAATGTATAAATCTTATAAAATATTTTCACTTATTTTTCATTTATTACATAAATTTCATCTAATTTGCGTGCACACATGTGCAATGTTATTGTATATTGAAGTCCTCGTGTATATAAAATTAAAAAAATGTAAAAATTTTTTGTTAACCATTTGCTAATTAATTGTTGAACAAATGTTGGGCACTGTCTAATCCGTAAGTGTGGAGGAATATTTTTTGGTTGTGCATTATGTTTCTTCTTGCTGTTCAATTTTTTTATGATTTTGAATGTCCATGTTTTTCATGAAATTTCGAAATTTTAGACAACAAATGTCGAAAATTTATGGTGTTAACATGTCGAGATTAGAAATTGATGGTTCAATATTGTGGTCGAACCTCAAATATGAAATGTAGATTTTTTGAAGGGGTGAAGTGATGTAGGATAATTGGCGTTAGAGTTTGAAGAGGAATTAGACCGAAAATTGGCAAAATGAGCTGTTTCGAAGAAACGGGCATAACTTTTTGCACCAGTGTCAGAATTTCTATTATAATATGTTTTCGGAAACGTTTCGCAGCGCTCTACAACGTCTCAGTCCGGGTTCCCCAATTGACGTAGTTTTCAGCCTCAAATTTGCAGTTTAAGGCAGTCTATCGGACAATTGAAGTTTTTGTTTTTGTTTTTTTTGCGTTTTTAATTGTTTTAATTGAGTGGATGTCCATTTTGGTCTTTTGCTTAAATTAGGGTTTTCAAAGACTATTTAAAAGCTCTTTGTTTTTCTGAATAATACAATTCCGTTTTTGAGGTTATTTTCTTGAGATTTACAATTTACGCTGGTAAACCCTAGAACTTCCATTCTGCGTCATGAAGGGAATTTCAATGGGTGAAATAGTAAGTTTTCACTGGACAAATATTGAACTTTGTAGACATTTTAGCAAGTTAGCATGGTAACTTTTGAGTTTGACTTTTTAAAAATCAAGTATGTTCGTGCAAATTTCAAGCATGCAAGGCAAATCTCGAGTTTACTGAATTGTCTCAGTTCTAACGTTCAAAATTTTGATCAATAATTTCGTATTATACTTCTTCTTTTTTTGTGTTGAACTCTAATTTCAATTATATCTCTAACGGAAAATTATTTGCCATACGGAGATCTACGTAATAAAATTTGTGCACTAATTTCCTAACATGCTTATCAAGTAGGATTCTCATTGTTGCCTCTTTCGGTTATGCTCAAACTTCGTTATTTTTCTACAATCATCTTCAGATTTAGGGTTCGACCTATTAAAGCAATATATACCGCTTCAAAATTTGAGATTCTACATTTTAAAGGTACTAGAAATTCGAGATTTCACAACATTTCTAAATTCTCTAATTTCGATTTTAAATACATATGTAAAACGAAGTGCTCAATTCACAATGCATAATTCGAGATTTTGTCACCAACTTGAGAGTATCAACAAAATTCTAACGTGTATTCTATAACTCTACATTTGAACTAAAAATTGCATTACAAGTTCACATCAATACAATTCGAATGATTTTTCAGAAGGCAATTTCAATATATTAGTTTTGATTTTTTAAGTTAATAGAATACACGTTTTTTTCCTCTTTCCTTGGTTAATCGAGATATATACACTAACCATTACAATATTAGCCATGCAAGTAAGTTTGACCATTTTTACCCCCCAAAAAAATTACTTTCGTATTTTAACATAAAATGACTATTTTCGCAAAGTATTTTATAATTTGACTACAATTCAAAACCCGGCCCCTCAAACTTGGCGAAATAAAATCTTTCATCAGTAAATCAAAGTCAAAGTCAAAATTAAAGTCAATAGTTGATTTTGATAACATATTTTATAGAATTTACAATTTTTTAATTATAGGCGTGTTCGGTAGAAATTAAAATCGGATTAAAATTGAAAAATTAAACGTTATTGTTGACTTTTATTAGACGAGTGAGACCCAATAACGACTATATTTTCAATTTTAATTGGATTTTAAGCTTTCGCAAACATGCTCTATATATTTTATCTATTTTTATAAAATTTACGAATACCGTGACTGCCCAATTTTAAACTTCAAAGATAGTTACCATTTTTTTCACAACTTCACAGCTTCCAAAATTCCAACCCAAAAAAAAAGAAAAAAGGAGAGAGAGAGAGTTCCGAGAGGGAAGGGTTTCCAAAACTGCAGTCCTTCTATATATCTCTCCTCTTCACGGCGTCTTCTTCTATCTTCTATGAACTCCACTCACTAGTGCGTGAACAAATAAAGGGGTAAATTGTTTAAAATAACTATTAGGTTAGATCCAATTGAAAAAGATGAGTACGAGCAAGGGAAACGGTGGCAATGGACTACAAACAATACCAGCGGGTTCAAGGAAGATTGTCCAGAGCTTAAAGGAGGTAGTTAGCTGTTCCGAGGCTGAGATCTATGCCACCCTTAAGGATTGCAATATGGACCCTAACGAGGCCGTTAATCGACTCCTCTTTCAAGGTTTTTGTTTAAAACCCTAAATATTTAATCTTTATTGATTTTTGATTTCTGGGTTTTGTTTTCGTTATAGACATGCGCATTAGTGCATACGATGTAGTTTTCGAGAAGTCTACTCAAGACTGCAGAGGGGTTAGATTTTGGTGTTGCTTCCTTGACGTTTGGTTAATGAGAAAACTGAGGAAGGAAAAGGGCTCGATTTTCTCATTCCTTTTGAGCGAATTTCATGAATGAAGTAATCAGTTCAAGATTTGATTTTTATTTACCTGCAATATTGATAAAATATCTTTATGGCTTCTTTATCTTAATAGTAATTTAATGTATGTCTTTTACAAAGGTTTTTTATGCTTATATTGTCCAATTATTTGACATTCCTCAATGGCGTAAGTAATTAACTTGACAATGTGAATGCTGTTAGAAACACAATTATTAGTATATACGTAAATTCTTTCTGTTTTTGGGAGATAGATACTTTCAGTTACCAAATGTAAGATAACAAAACAAGTATTTTCAGTATGTCATATTCAGTGCACTGAGTTGAACTGAATTGGATAATAGCTGATTATCCTTGTCAGTTGGACCATTGCTACTTGGGGCAACTTAGTGACATATTAGTTTCTACACTAGCTTTGTGTCTATTGAATAGCATAGTAAATATCTATATCCACAAGAGGAAATTGTACTTGCATACTAGTTTTTGATTTAAAGTTATCTCTAATATGGACTTTACAATTGTTTAGGTCCATTTCATGAAGTGAAGAGCAAACGAGAAAAGAAAAAAGAGGTGCGTGATTGTCATCAAAGCATAGCGTACAATTCACATCTTTTGGTTGCTGATTCTCTCTTTTCCTTATCCTCATGTTTGTCTTTCCCATTACTTGAATTGTGCTTGAAACCTTCTAAAGATGGGAGAAGCTGTCATTTATGTCTTTGTCCACGTTTTGGATGAAATAACTGTGGTCTTCTACCATGGTGGACCTTTCATAGTTCTCCATTGAAGGAAAGAAAAAAGACACTCTTTATGAGGGTAAAGACCAAATTAGTGCACCACACTATTATTTTGTTTGATGGACCAGAATCAGTGGTAGAACCTTGGAAGCTTTTTTTGTATTTTATGTTCAAGTTACAGAATTGGTTTGCAATTCAATTATTCTTTCAATGCATCTCTGTCTCAGAATAAAGATACCACTGAATCAAGGTCTCGTGGTGGTGCTAGTAATAATTCAAATCGAGGCAGCAAGAGTGGTGCAGACCGATCTCTCTGGCGTGGTGGTTCAATGCAATATAATTCTTCTGGTATGGAAATAGTTCAAACACAATTTTTGATGTAATTGCATATTGCTGAATAAAAACAGCTGAATGACATTGCTAAATGTTTAATGCACCAAATATTTTGTATCAGAGTCTGGTCCTTCGCATGGAAAAGGGACGTACAAGAAAGAAAATGGGTCGAGTTCTTATCCAACTACTTCCTCTTCAGTGTCTGTTATGGCAGGAAGTATTACAAACAGTAAACCTCCAGCCCTCAGGTCGATCCTGTTGGTGTTTTTTGTTGGTTAATACAGCTTCGTTGTTTTCGGGTTGCAACATAGTGAAATATTGTAGGACCTACTTTTTGGAGTTGTATAAACAATTTTATATCGAAAACTTCGCCTTTGTTATCTTACATTGCAGAGCAACTGCTGGAAAATTGATTTAGATGCAAACATGGATATGCTTGCCATCTAGCTATGCATCCGTCTTCCAGCTATATTCGTCACGCCCATTTGGATTGTAACTTAATGTCTAAATGTTTCAATCTCATTTCTTCTTTTTTTGCTGCACAAGAATATTTTAAGTTATCTAATTAATTGCTCCTCTGAACCTAGAAATTTAAGAAGTTGATTTTCGATTGTCGACTTGCTAGATAGAAGAAAGGCTTCATATTTCTATCCATTGTCAATTTGATCAATTAATCTAATCATTTTACCATAATGAGCACTATTGCAAATTCTTTCTCAGAATGCCATGCTCATTTTTGTGCACTTATATTGTAGAGATGTTGCTACTACTGAATATAAAGCATCGTCAACTGATGCAGCCTATGGTGTTTCATCTGGAATGCAATCTCCTTCTGATTATCAACCTGCTTGGGTGGGTATTCCTGGCCAAGTATCAATGGCGGACATTGTGAAGATGGGCAGACCACAGAACAAAGCATCTAGTGCTCTTAATGTATCTAACGGTGCCAATCATCACCATGTTCAGGGACCTTCTTCCACTACCTCGCATCATAATTCATCTCAGGATGTTTCTACCATTGATGAATGGCCTTCTATTGAGAAGCCATCTGCAGCTAAAATGCATTCTGTGTCAGAACCTCCTGTAGAGTCCGAGCTGCGTCCAGATGCATTTAACTTACCTTTTGATAGGATTGATCAACATTCACAGACTGAGGAGGTTTGGAAAGCGGAAGATGATAATATTGAAAATCTTGGCACAAATGACATGGGTTCAACTTCCATTTCCAGTGGGAAGATTCCAGAGGAAAATTCAGGAGGTGCATCTCTATTCGAGGACAACTTATATGAAAACATGGGTTCATGTCAGCCTCATGGTCATTCTTTTGAGAATCAGGAAGGTGACTATGTTTATGTTTTTCACTTTGAACTAAAAGATTCTACTTGTACACATGCAAGTGCATTATATCTCCTCTTTGGAAAACTTTGGTACTCGTGATTCACTCGTAGAAGTGTTAGTTGTCTTGAGGATATTGAATTTCTTGTGATGCTTTACCACACCTAGATCAGTTGAGAATTCAAAAATCTTAATGAGGCATTCCCTAAATGGTTCTATAACTACTTGCTAATATCATGATCTGTACTGTGACCTGGAGATGTTTCTCTTCAAAATTTTGTGTTTACGCGGTACGACTGATTCTAGAACTCAATATGGATACTTTAAATAAGTAGGGTTTATCAAAAAGATACTTCACCATTTACAGACGCGACACTTATTCTATATGCTATTTTTTTGGGCATTCTATGCTTAAGTTAATATTAATTTATTCTATATGCTATTTTTTTGGGCATTCTATGCTTAAGTTAATATGAATTTATTCTATATGCTATTTTTTGGGCATTCTATGCTTAAGTTAATATTTAATTTATTCTATTTATTTGGTGGTACCTTGAGCATTTTGCGGTGTTATGATGTTGCAGTTGAAGAAGGTGTTTCAGTCTCCTCAGTCACCGCAAACTTGCAACAACTAAGTATGCAACAGGATGACCGGGGGTTGCTTGCTGATGGAGAGGGCCCTTCAGTGATAATCCCAGATCATTTACAAGTTCAAACGGCAGACTGCTCACACTTGAGCTTTGGTAGCTTTGGATCTGGAATGAGTTCTGTCTTTTCTTCTGGGCCTTCAGCATCCACGCCTGTTAACTCTAACTTGGAAGAAGTTCATAGAGATGCAGATGTTTCATTGGTTGAGCATTCAGACACTAGGTATAGCACACTGAGAATTCTTTCATAATTAAGCAGTGTTTCCTTTTCCTTAAAGTTCACAAACATATCTGAATGTGCTCTTGTTGCAGAAATTCTGAGTATTCTGGAGATGATTCTATTAAAAATGCTCCTGATGGTANGTGCTCTTGTTGCAGAAATTCTGAGTATTCTGGAGATGATTCTATTAAAAATGCTCCTGATGGTAATTTTTTCCACAGAACTGGTGCAAGTAGTGGGAGTTATGATGCATCACAACCCGAAGAGTTGAAAACGGTGAACATTGAAATGGCTCATGGAAATCAATATGCTTTTCCCACGTCTAACCCTGATTATACATTTGATAATGCCCAACACCTGAATGCTTTTGATCAATCTCAAACGACCCCCCAGATGCAAAATCTGTCTTCCTTCTCAAATGTTATGGTAAAAATAGATATTTTTTCCTTTGTTCAGGTTCTGAGACTGATTGCTTTATATCTGGAGGTCATCTTGCCTGAATAGTATGTAGAAATCACATGTAACAAGTAGCCTAAACAATTGTGACATTTCTGAAGATAAGGGGTTATTATTAACATGTTTGGCCGTGCTTCTTTTAGCCTCCATTTGGCAAAACTTATAAATCATTTGTAAGTAGTCAAACTTCATTTTCAACCACACATATAATGGACCCACTAGTAATACCGCTTATAAATTAAACCTTTATAAATTCTTCCCAAACTGTCAGTATTGCTCTTCATACTCTCAGAATAAGCCACATTTTGGCTACTTTCGTGGAAGAAGCCACTTGAAAGAAGCAGAGCCAAACATTCTCTACGTGTGACAGGTTTTTAGTTATGAAAATCACCAAATTGTTATATCATTGATACATACTAAAGGAGAAAAAATTGATGATGCCAGATGTTTGGATATTTATGAAAAAGTGAAATGGGAAAGTCAAGATGTTATTACATATTTAACGGGACTACGCTTTTACAAATTTCCACATGCTTTCCTCCCTCTCCTTTTGGATTCATTCACCACACCATCCTCTGGCTTTCCTTTTGAAAATTGATTTGTGAGAGCACTGCCATATCCAACCGTGTCACTTTTTAGGTTTAGCTTATATAGTTATCCAACCTTCCTCTCACTATTGTAGTTCTTTATCCCCTGCAATGGAGAGATCCCACCATCATTCTTTGTTAGTGTTGCGGGAAAGGAAATATTGGTTGAACATAATTTTATGCTAGCCTGCACAATGATGGAGTCTTACTGTATTACCATTGGCATTATTCTTCCCTAGAGTTGATTTTGCTATTATTAGTGTTTAGGGTGGAAGGGCCACTTTTTGGCATGCAAATATAGAAGTTGTGAGATAATTATCTAGTAGAATGTGGCAAGATTGGGGATTATTATATTAGGGACGGCTTGTCAGGACGTTGAGATGATGTTATTCGTATGTGACTGCAGCACGTCCAAATCCTATCCGTAGTTTCTAGTGAACTCTGTCTGCAGCACCTTCAGGGCGTGATGCTCTCCTGTCCCAGTTCTCTTTGTATTTCTCAGTTTTCATTTATCTTTGGGCTTAATAACCAAAATTTTTAAATTCTATGATTCTGTTCTTTTGTTGATTTTTCTCTTGTTATTTTCATTTTTGATCAAGAAACGAAATGAAATCAATGTTGATTTCTGAGTTCCTGATGTTTGATGAACAGCAGCAGGTACATACAAATTCATTACCAAGCACTTTGTTGGCTGCAAATGTTCATTCTGGTAGAGAGTCCGATCTTCAATACTCATCATTCCCCGTGACTCAATCATTACCTTCAAATTTTGGCAGTCCTGCGTCTTCCATCGGTGGTTCAGCAATTTCCATGCCCGAGGTAAACCATGCGTACTAAGTTGCTGGAAACAAAATTATTATTTCCATTTATCACAATCGAGCAGGAACACACCACACCTTCAATGAGTCAATTTGAATCTGTATCGGTCATTTTGAGTCTATATCAATTTGATACCTAAAACATTTATCATTTCTTGAATTCAAAACGAAAAATATCTATATTTCTGAATTTAGTTTTCTGAACTCAGTAGTGGCATCCTCTATCATCTCCCTGCTTATGGGGGATGGAAAAGGTAAATGGAGATAATGAGTTGGTGTGCATGACAAAGGTGCTATTGAGATGCGGAAAGGCTAGAGATTATAACGAGGATAGATAATGTTTTAATGCACAACCTAATCTCAGACCCGAACTTATGAAGTTATTATATCCCTGCAGGCTTTGAAGACTTCTAGTTTCCCATCCACACAGCCTACACCAGAGTCTCTCTCTGGAAACAATGTTGCCACAGGACCTCCTCTGCCTCAACACTTTCCCGTACATCCATATTCTCAGCCTTCTCTCCCTTTAGGTCCATTTGCCAACATGATTGGTTATCCTTTCTTGCCTCAGAGTTATACATACATGCCTTCTGCTTTCCAACAACAATTCGCTGGCAACAATACTTACCATCAATCTTTGGCAGCAGTACTTCCTCAGTATAAAAACAGCGTTTCTGTCAGTAGTTTGCCCCAGTCTGCTGCTGTTGCTTCTGGATATGGTGGCTTTGGAAGTACAACGACGATTCCTGGAAACTTCCTTATGAATCCGCCCGCTGCCCCTTCTGGAACGAACTTGAGTTATGATGATATTTTGAGTTCTCAGTACAAGGATAGTAGTCATTTGATCTCTCTTCAGCAGGTATATTTTCTGTTCCTTGGCTGCTACATATGATTCTTCACCATTCTCAGTTTTGACATTTTGTTGTGTTCATTTCTCTTCCCCAATGAAAAATTAGTTTCTCATTCATGCTGCTCTACTAGAACTTAGCATTGTTCACACTAAATTTGGGGTCATGTGCTTGTTTAGACAATTCTAACCTTTTAATTGGCTGTAATCAAGTTATGATGCCATAGAACCTTAATTACACATTCAAGTCTTTTGTAGTCTTCATCTGATCTTGAAGTTATTTTGCAATCGTTTCTTTCTTCTCTCTTCATTTATGCATATTTTTTTCTTTTCTTATTCTCTTAGAACGGGAACTCGGCTATGTGGCTTCAAGGGACAAATTCCAGAACAGTGTCGGCTGTTCCAGCCAGCACATATTACAATTATCAGGGGCAAAATCAGCAATCTGGTGGATTTAGGCAAGGCCAGCAACCATCACAAAGTTATGGAGATCTTGGTTACCCAAATTTCTACCATTCCCAGACGGGGATCTCGCAGGATCATCAACAACCAAATCCAAGAGATGGTTCGCTTGGGGGCTCTCAAGGACAGCCTAAGCAATCCCAACAGATATGGCAAAACGGCTACTAATCTTACCACCTCACGGGTTTTCAGGGTCTTGTAACGAGTGTGAAAGTGGCCTTTTCATGCCATACCTGACTATGAATAATTTAACATTTTTGATGTTTATAGTCGATTTGAGTGGCTGCTGCCCTGTGCCTGGAGGTTGTATTTTATGTATTTACAAACAGTTAATGTAACGTAGAACGTGCTTGCTAATTTGGCGTTAGTCGAGATTGGAATTGTCGTTTGGTTCAACTTCTGTTTGCCTGAGAAATAATGTTCCAGCTAAAGTGAATGTACACGGTGTCAGAGTTAGAGACTGACTTGCTTGTGACATACTTCATCGAAGCGTCATTGCGGCTCATGTTTGGTACTTATAAACAGATTACGAGCAATGCCAAGCAAGTGCAAAGTTAAAGAAAAAGAATTACATTTCTTCTCTCTCTTTTATTTATTTACAAAAAATAAGGTAACCTTGGAGAGGTTTTCGCTTTTCATGCGTGAGCGACAACACGCTTTTAACAAAATCGGATGCCGGCTAGCATTAAAGAAAAATAAATTGTAATACAGTAGCTGAAATTGGAAAGAAAAACAGGGGAGAGGAGCCGGACAAAATTCCAATTACTTTAAAGCGCGTTATTCAAACGCTAGCTAGCCAATATTCTATTATGTATACTTGCTGCTCCTTTGAAATTGTTCCCTCGTTCAACTTCAATTCCGCACAGACTAATGGTAAGCAAATTCACTATCGCTCTCTTTTTATCGCCCTATTGTTTTGATTCGTTTGTTTTACTTAAGGTGTTTATATCCTTCGATTGGAATTTTTTAAAATGGAATTGCTGTGGCGTTTTACGATTTACAACTCGTTTCTTTTTGCTAGATGCTATAGTTTTCAATTATTTCTAAAATTCGAATTCGTAAATTCTTTGTGCTTACTGTGAAGAATGTGAATTTAGGAATTTAACTGCATCCGCGTTTATCTAATCATAATAAAATGTGAAAGATTAGTTTGTGCTCTCTCCATTCACAGACACGCACAGCCACAGTTGATAGAAAATAAAATTATGTTAAATTGAATTTCTGAGCCGAGGGTTATTTTCTTGACGCAAACTCACGAGGAAAGGGATGGGTTTGGTATTTATTATGCCTATATAGAGGGTTTTATATATCAAAATGAGTTGCTGATTCAGGAATTGGTCTTGATCGCCAACTCGATAAATGAGCTTTGGTTTTGTTTTAAATAAGCTCATTCTATACCACTTAAGTAATCTCCGAATTTATTTTGAAGTCAAATTTTAGCAAACTTCCACTTGGTGTCATCTAATAAGCACATCTAGAGAGGCATCTAGAGTCAAAGTTGGAGTAATCTTAAGTTTGTTTTTAAGCATCTGCTCACAATTATTTGATATTGTGAAGCATGTGTCAAAAAGAGTTGTCAACTGGAGGCTTACGGGGATAATAATTCTTTTTTCTGCTTATTGATCGTTGGATGACTTATTTTAGCCTCCGTTTGGGAAGAATTAATAAATCAAATAAAAATGAGTGATGGCTAGTGGATAATACTTGTGGGTTCATTGGAATAAGTAGTTGTAAATGAAGTTTGACCATTTATAAATTTTGTCAAACATAGGCTTAATGTAAAGATGATAAAAGGTATAAACTAGATGGTCTCCCTCATCTCTTCTCCACTTTCCTGGAAAAAAATGAATCAAATCGGATATGAAAGAAAGGGGAAAAGGAGCTTGTATCAAGTAATTGGTGATATCCATTTTTAGGCATGTGAGAGGCCGATAACTGGTTTTGTGCTCAGTTTCCTTGAGAGGATATAATGAGAGGAAAATAATGCTCTTCCTATTTGTGCATGAGAATATAATTTGGATTGCAGACATATTTGGAGCTTTTAATAGGTGATCTGCCCATTACTGGATTTATGATTACAGGATTTTTCTTAATTTTTACTGTATTTATAGGCTGACCCGGAATTAGAAGCTGTCAGGCAAAGAAGAATGAAGGAGCTAATGGCTCAACGTGGCATGGTAAATGATTGCCTAGAGTGTGTTATTTTTGTATGTTTTGACTTTTTGTGGTTCTTCTAACTGGACTATGAATGAATAGGAAAATCCAGATTTCTGAAAGCAGAAAAGCCAGGATGAAGCAAAAAGGTCAATTTATGCTTAATCTATTTTTTTTGGAATAATTCAAACTCAAATGATTTATTATTGATTGATTTATCTTAGCATTTTCTTTGGAAAGTTTTTCTTGATTTGAACTTTCAAACTGATTGAATTAGGGAGGCAGAGGAGCAAAGGAAAATGATGCTGAGTCAAATTTTGACTTCTGAAGCACGGGAAAGACGTAAGTTGAATTATGAAATGAACAGTGGGAAATTGTCATTAGTTATGGCAGGGATTTGCTTAGTTTCATTTTGTTTGTAGAGATATGTGTTTAGCTTTGAAGCATTTACCTTATTTGTCTGAGAATCCTTGCTAGGTCCTTAGGCTTATTTCCTATAGTGATCTCTAAATTCTACATGGGAATATTGAACTTAATATAGCATGCATGTTTTGGTAAAATCTTTATTACTTTAGTTCTCTGCATTTTGCTCGTGGCATTTTATGTATTATCAGGTACATAGACAAACTCCTAATTAGACTTTTAAAATAAAACAAACTCTTAAAACTTATATATTTTTAATAAAACTCCTACTAGATGTAAAATAATAATAAATAAATAGAATATAAATTTAAATGTATCCTGCATCAACTATTAAACCGGCTTCAGAAAAAGACGATGATAAATTGATAACTTACATGGCATTTTTGACTTATCAAAGACAATAAGAAACGTATCTTATTTAATTAAGGGAGAAGGCCATGGTCTTATATCCTGCCATTTTTCTTAATAGTTTATCTGACCTAAATATTGAGGTACAGGAGATTGTGTACTTTGATTACAGATTCAGTGCGCATTTCTTGTTACACACAGTGAACTAGGTTCTGCATTGTTTTGGATCTTTTTGCATAGAATTTAGTGCCATTTCTATTAAAAAGTGGTCTCTCCCACTTGAGTGAAAGAATTAGCTGATTTCTGAGCGTGTTGTGTATGTGAGCATACACCCCTCCTGCTTAATTTCTCGTGTGTCTTATGATGGAAAAGGGTCTGAAGAGTTGGTTTAAGGTTCTCTTCTTGTACTATGTATGGTCTAATTTATAAATATCATTTCTTACATACCATGCACATTTTGCGTGTATTTTATTTGTACAGTTGCACGGATTGCTCTGGTGAAACAGGAAAAGGCCAGAGGAGTTGAGGATGTTATACTGAGAGCAGTTCAAATGGGTCAGATTGCCGAGAAGGTAGCTCTTTGTCACATGATTTTTCTATTGGTTGACTGTGTTGTTTTATGCACGCGAGTATGATCCAACCGGCAAAAGGTGACACTACAAACATTATATCTGAGTTTGGGTTGTCAATTGCCAGTCATGTTCTTTTTCTCTGATATGTTTGAAGCATAGGTTTCTGAGGAGAGGCTCATTTCATTACAAATCAACACCCAGACTACTAAAGAAACCAAAGTAACAGTAAGTCACTTCTTGTTCATGCCTTTGTCTGTTTGAATCCAATCAACAGGATGTTATAAATTTGTATTTCTGTCGTTTCTCAGATTAGGAGGCGTCCAAGCGTTCTTGATGATGATAGTCAATATCAGCTTGCTGCGGCTGCGTCATATTTGAGGGTACGGTACTCTAATTTATGCTAGAGGTGTAATTGCCCTTTGTAATATCATCTATATATATTTTTATTACTCAAACCTTTTTCAAGTTCCTTTTAGAAGTGAGTCAGTTATCCTGCCTTGTTGTCAGTGAACCAAATTACGAAGATTACTATTAATAAGACCCCTCTTGTCACTTTTGTGTCATGAATTTTTATTTATTTATTTTTTGAGATTAAACTCATGGAGTATCTTTGAAGAGTATCGGTTGAGTGCATAAATTCTATTCATTAAATGCTTACTCTTTTTGTATTTTTACTTGGTAGAGGAAAAGATTAGTACATGGCATGTGGTTCAAAATTTTATAGAAGGACACGGTGTGTGATTTGCTTTGTAAATGACACGATGAACGACAAAGAAGATGACTTGTACTTCTTGATTGTTTCATTGGCACCTTATCTAAGATTGATCTTAAAATTCATCTGAAGGAGAAATATATTTCCAAGTTGTCACGATAACTTAGTGGGAAAACACATTTGTACGGTCATTAGAGGGGTGTAAATTAATACCCCTCAAATTTACACCCCTCTAATGACTGTACACATAGCATTGTTCTTAGCTTAGTGGTTCAAATGGGTTGAGCCGGTCTGATGAAGCTTTATACAGGACAGGGCCGCTGTGGCCATGGGGAGTATACTCGGGCAAAATTTCAAGTGATGCTGTGTATTTGCTCTGGTCTCACACCGTTCTTTTCAGGCTTTCATACTTTATTTGTCTCACTTTTCTTGACTGAACCCACAAATTACTCTCTTTATCTCGTGGGCGCACGTACTCACACTCTTCTTGTACTTGATTGGGGAAGGAGTCTTTCAATGACCTTGACTGATGAACTAAAACAATTACTTGGAAGATACCAAACAAAATGAAAGAAAAGAGAGCATTGCCATATGACAACGTCAACGCCCCTACTTTTATAGGTTCTTCAATGAATGATTACCCATTACTTTTCTTAGCTTGTGCTAAATGACGATCCATAAACGTAATTATCTAATAATCAAGTAAAGAAAGGTCTTTCATTTTCTGTACTAAAGCAGCCATTTTAGTCATGCTGAACCGATTAGTGACTGGTGGTATAACATATGCTGGGTCGGGCTAGGGGATAGTTGGGCTGTGCTGAGCTCGCCTGAGGCCATGCACGGGGCCGATGGAGTCTAGATAATTTTAGACGCGTAGGGTCAAGGATGACCTAAAATGGACAAGTTCAAAACTAGACCGTGCTTGTCGACACAATTTGATTTCGACATGATAAATGTATCCTTACACGGAGTAGCTTGTTCAAGGACCATGTAATTTTAGACTTTTAGGGTCAAGTTAGTTGATATGAACAATTTCAAAATAGAATCCTGTTAGTCTGGCACAACCCGATTTGCACTTCATGACAAATGGTGTCAGTTTATTAAAAACATCTTGCACAAAGAATTCTCAAGTTTTCACATTGAAAAGCTTGATTAAGTTTCAAACCAAGCCAATAGAGAGACTGTTTTTTGTTTACTAGTTTGTGGAATGAATTATAAAATAATGGTGTTTTAAAAAATGGAAAAGTTGACAAACTCAAAAACAATCCAAGTGGAGCAGATGATAGATGAAAATCTTTTTGAATGGTTTCACAGTTTGTTCAAGTTTTAATAGATTTCCTTAGTCCAATTTACATAAATAAAAAAATGTAATGATACCAAAGGCAACTAACAGATTGCCAAATTGAAACCTTTGGACCAGTCTTTCTTTATCTCAGTGCACCTACCTTTTCAGCATACGTCTATTTTGCATCATATGATATAATAATATATTTAGAAATGGCCAATTTAAATAATTTAGTCTATATTCTATTAATCAAGAATTTTCTTGTAATGTCAACATCTAAAGATTCTGTAATTTTTTTCAGCATATATACCTAACAGATAACCTGCCCAATTGATAAAGACTTCCAATAACAATGCCAAAATACCATAATTTATGTCACATGTAAATGGACCCAATTGAAGTAGGTCAATTATCTCATGCTATTTCTTTATTCCGTAAACATTCAAAAGTCCAATTCTCTTACGTATTTTACACTATCTTAATATATCCCCGTACTATCAAAAGCAATTATTTGACTTATAAGCAAGTTAAATCTTTTTCACCCGTTTAATAATTACAAAAAAGTTGTTTTTTTTTCTTTTTTCGAGAAAAGCTAGATAAGTGATACTAGGTACTATAAATTATTTATAAAAATAAGTAAATTTGGACTAATGAAATATAATCTAAAAAGCTTTAATAATTTGATAAGATTTCTATCAACATTCTGAATTTTATATAAAGTTTCTACCTGTGCATAGTCCAACTCCAATGTTAGGATATTTGACTTTGTACTGTTCCACTTTGAATATGACATGTGCATGACGTACAAGACTATAATTTGTGCTATATAAACACCACTTGTACAATTGAGGTTGACAACCTCTCACAGTGGTGGGTCTCATTGTGTTTAAAAATAAATAAAAAATTACCCACCCACCCATGCCTCACCCATTCCATGTGTGAGTGGTTGTCAACCGAAGTTGTACAAGTAGCATTGTTCAAAATCAAAATGAATTTCTAGGGTGGTTTCACGATTATCAAAATTTTCCATTGTCCTAGTATTTTCATCACCTAACAAGTTGCACCTCTTTGGTAGAAATGTATATATTTTGAAGACTTGAAATTTTATTTTGAAAGGTCAATTTCGTTAAGCAAAGTAACTCTACTGGTGTTTTGTTATTTAATCAACGTGGAATTATACCATTTGACATATATAAATCATCTTAAGCATTTGCACGGAGCGTTTTAGCTCGGACAGACTCGTAATCTTGGATCAACTTTCCAATGACGACGTCATGCCTCGTTTGTCTCGGCTGACCCTAATTTTCGCAATTGAGGTAATGTGTAGCGTTTTTAACAAATTTTGAATTTCGATGTCAACCTGTATGTTTGTTCTAGTTTTAAAATTGTGTTCGAATGTTTCAAAACTAGGGATGTTATTCTAATTGAAAAATATTTAAGATACAAGAAAAAAATAGGGATAGATATCATTGAGAAGTATGTTTGGTACGTTATATAAATTTGGCGATTGCCAATTAGTGTATGTGACCTTTGATTTAATCTTTCTAAAACTCAGCAAGCAAAGCCCATTCATTGGTGATTTGATGCCTAATTTTGTTGCTTAGCAACTCCAAAAAGTATGAATAATGTCATGTAATGTGACCTGACTAAAATGAACCAATAATTATGATTAAGGGAATAAATTATTGATTAATAAAATCATTAGAGCCATTCTATTAACAAAACGAAGGTATAACACAATCTCTTAGGGTCCGTTTGATAGGCAAATGTGAAAAAGAATTTTAATTTCATGTTAGTTGGAAAATAAAAATCCATCAAATCCATAGGAATTCGTTTTCCATGAAAACAAAGAATATGCAGTTTAAAGTGGTTGTGCATTTGAATACGATTTTCATTTTCACGTTGCAATCAAACATGGCCCAAGATTATTTCATTTCTCTCTACTATTCCAAGTTGCCCAATCTTGTTAATTATTTCTTCCCTTGATATTTGCATTGGTTGGAGGTCAGATCACATGCTCCTTCCAAAATTTGTATTACATTTTATTATTTCTCATTTTCCCCCAAGAGTCCTCAAGCGAGATATTATCGTTTAAGCGCATTTCATATCATTTGCGTATGCATTATATTGTTGTAATATTCCTTCGTATATATAGAGACATTAGGACAAGCTTTCTTCGTTGCAGAGTGAAAAAATGGATAATTAGCACATGACGTCCTCACCTTATACTGTTATTGTGGAAAACGTTCTTACCTTTTATTTTTTTGGCATTTTCATCGTTATTTCTACAATTCATTGCGCAAAAGGTCATTTTTTTTCATCCATTTCCTCAAATAAAAATTGTGAAATGACAAATATACCATTCTATTTAAATAAAACAAAAGGAAAAAGAAAAAAACTAATTGCAATTATGGTCTCAATTTTTTTTTGAAAAGCCCAAATGAGTCACAAATAAATTATTAAAAGGGTAATTAACACATAATGTCCATACTTTTCACTATTATTACAAAAAAACGTCCATACCTTTTATTTTTTTTGACATTTTTACCCTTAATTACACATTTAATTGCATAAACCATCATTTCTATTCAATTTTTTTGGTAATTAGCATCAGGAAAGTGTTATTAGGCGTTTAATCTATTATTTGTGTCAAGCAAAATGAGGATTGGAGATTCGCATGTTTCACGCTGGTACAATGTCAATTCAAAATCTAATCTATAGTAAATGTAACAATTCATCGATACTTCATGGAATAAAGACTCTGCCTAACTTCTTCTACATTATTTGTCCCTATAGACATTTTTATAACGTTGTATAGTACATATCATACGTGGTCTAATATGAATGTTAAAAACTGCCGCAATTTAAGTCAAAATTCAAAAGCCATATTGATTGCGAAAGAACCAAAAACCAATTGAACTCTATTGATGTTCGGTGTCGGTAGAATAATGGTCGAGAGATTATTTTTTTGACGAGTATTTTGTTTTGAAGTGTAGATACGTAAAAGCATTTTCAAGCATTTAGATGCTCCACAAGTCAAATTATGTATTTCAATCATCAACTTGTGCATATTATCGAGTATTTATTAAATATAGATACGAACAAACATCTCGAGTATTGCATAGAATTTTTATGTTCGAAGGTCAAATTGTCTAATTTTGAATTATGTCATTTCAATCGTCAACTTGTGCCACACTTTCAATCCTCGATTCGAGTTTTCTAGGAAATAACACACATGTACAATTTAGAGATATTTACTATGCCTGCATTTGGCTCGTGTTTATAATTTTTTTTTATAAACACTTAAAAGTCAAAAGTTTTGACTCACCGAATAGGATTCGTCGGTCCAAAGTTCGACCCGACGAGCAGGCTTGCGGAGTTTATATTTTAAAAATGTGTGAATAATTTTGAGGGAGACAACGAAAGTGAGATTGGTGCCCAACAGGGAAGACAGCTATAGAGGATGCAGGTGAGCCATAGCGAATCTCGCACGTGGCGAGTCATATGGTCAAAAGCCGGTGCCAGTGGGGACTCGTGTAAAGCCAATCCGTCCAAGTAGCTAAAGTTTGAAACATTGACTGCCGCTCAAATAAGGAACTTCGTGACTTAACCCAGTCATCGTTGACTTTTCCTCTTTCTCCCCCAACAACCTATTCTTTACACCTCAAAAACACATTTCAAAAACGAATTAAGGTTTCTAAAGATTTTGGTCAATTAATACAATCAATTTATAAATTTTTAAAAAGAAATAGTATTCTAGAATGTCTCGATATTTGAATAGTTTCGTGATCAATACAAAACATTTCACTTTATTCAATTTTTTTATGAACGTATTAGCTTAGAGTTTGGTACCTTTCGATAGTCACAATCTAGATGTATGGTCATAAAATTACCCCAACTCACTATAATATCATCTGATACCTTTTTAGCAAACAGTTAATTTATTTAAATTATGTTTTCAACAAACCTCCACATGTGTATATCGATTTATTTTGTTACACGTATAAAATGATAATTACACTCTTGTGGGATGTTATCAAATAAAGGTTTAGTGGCAAATGATAATAAACCTCTGTTAATTCAAAATGTTTTAAAACAAAGAAATTAGAGCAAAGATGTTATCAAAGAATGGTTTAGTGGCAAATGACACCATCCCTTATGAAATTTGTCAAACTTCACTTACACTGTGGGGTCCCCAGCTTCATAACAATGACTATTATACTTATACATTTATATATATGAAAATAATATAAAAATAGTAGACCCTCAATCAAAACCTTATTAGTAAAGCTCCTGTCAAAACCTAGCATTCTTTTTCTTCTGCTGATTCTCCTCCTCCATCCATGGCTGAAGAACACAGAGATCTGTACTACCACCAGCCATATTACAACAATCGGCATGGCTCCGGCACGACTGGGTTTACGTTCTCCAGCAACAGTTCTTCTGCACATACTCCCCTTGCGGCAGATTCTTCATTTCATAATCTACAAATGCTTGATCCTTCATACATGAGCTTCACCGAGATTTTGCATGGATCAAATGATAATAACACTCTTGCGGGAGCTTTTGGTTTGTCGAGGACATCATCTTCTGAGGCATTTTCTAGAGTGAAGGATGAGCAGAAATCCATCGTGGTGGGAACTGGAAATTTTGTGGGTGGTAGTGAAACTCCAGCTACACCTAATTCTTCAATCTCCGACTCCTCTACCGAGGCAGTTGGCAATGAAGATTCGAGCAAGAACCAGAAAGAAAACCCAATGAAAGAAGCAATTGAAGATGGAGAAGACACCTCCAAGAAAGAGTAGGGTTATAATTACTTTTCTGTGATCAATTTTGAGAATAAAAATGCCCACAACTTCTTTTGTACTAAGTCGAATTACTATTGCGACTCGGTTATAGCTAGAGTCTAATCTCACTAACATAGAATTTTTTTTGTCGATCACCTATATTAAACTTTGATTGTTATATGTATCTCAGGACTAAAACGAAGAAGAAAGGAGAAAAGAAGCAAAAACAGTCGCGATTTGCTTTCATGACAAAGAGCGAGGTCGATCATCTAGAAGATGGATATAGATGGAGAAAATATGGACAGAAGGCTGTGAAAAATAGCCCTTATCCAAGGTTCTATTAGTTAATTGATTTTACTTGCAGCATGAATGCTCTTCTAGCTAGTCAAAGTTAAAGATTTAATGTATACCTAACTAGTACGTATTTAACTTTTTCCAGTCTAACTTGCTTCTTGTTCAATGTATATGCAATATAACGATCTGTCGATTGACATCAAGTGACGACATTAACAAAAATTTCTTTCATATTCGGATTCAAAATTGCGAGACCCTAATATAATTATAGGGTTATGGTCTTCCACTGAAAAAAAAAGGGATTAAAAAACGAGAAAAATGGGTAAGCTGGATTTATGACGATTAACAAAGAATATTAGATGTGTGAATCAAGGGTTTCATATATACTCCAAAACTTCTCTAATTTTAACAATAGCAAGAATTTTTTCTGGAAAAAATTATGAAATTTCTAGGTATGAAGAAATTAAGATGAATGAAAACCTAAATATAGTCGCTATATTTCATGAATTATCATTGTTTCCCTTTCTGGCTAGTTTTCTTGCCTAAAACACCATGGAATATGATTACTGAAAGAAACTTATCCAATTGCAGGAGCTACTACCGGTGCACGACTCAAAAATGCCCTGTGAAGAAACGCGTTGAGAGGTCATTTCAAGATCCTTCAATCGTGATCACAACATATGAAGGACAACATAATCATCATGTTCCGGCCACTCTCAGAGGAAATGTAGCTGGAATGCTGTCTCCTTCAATGCTTGCACCATCATTCTCCCTGCAAGAAGGACATAGATTTCCTCAAGAACTTTTACTTCAGATCCCTCACATGTACAACTATGGAGCAGCTGGAAGTACAAGTAATTCGTATCATCAAAATTTAACACCATTTGAGCAGCTTCAAATTCCTGACTACGGGTTATTACAAGACATTATTACCTCTGCGTTTCCCAAGCAAGAGACCTGAAAATCTCTGATGGAATTCTAACTTCTCTTTGTCTTTACATATGAGTAGCTATAGCAGACTATCTCTATCTTTCTTTCTGCCTTATGCGTCTCTTTTACTCACGAATAGTATTGATTCAAGTTATGAATCTGTTTTAATTTTCTTGATTTCGTAGTTTTCCCTTGGGAGAAGGCTCTTTTTTTAGTTTATATATATAATATTAACCTTTGCATGCAGATGGTTAGAACTCCCAATTCAGACATCCATCAATCTTCCAGTCTATTTTCAAATGTGAGAACACGAAGAAGTGTGTAGGCAACTTGATTACTACCCAGAATTTTTGAAAAAACACCAAGAATGGAAAATCAAGATTTTTTTTCCATTTATTAAAGCTTTTTCTTATTTCAAATATTTTTCTATAGAGGATGGTACTAGGAATTAAAATAATTTTCTTATATTTTCCTCAAAGAAAATCTTACAAATAGAAATTGACAATCATCATTCTTTTCTGAGTAAACTAGAAAGTTTTATCGTACAATGAAGTACCACATGGGTAAATATCTATATGAATCCAAATCTGTCGAATCACTCAATGGTATGCATCTTAAAAGGAGTTTCTGTTTACAAGTGGTTGCAAAACTCATCTAACTCAAAACTCCCCGCGGAGAGCACATTGATGGGAGATATAAAGAGACTTCAATTTAGAGTCCAAAACACAATGTTAGGATGGAAGCTCCACCTTCTACTTGAGAACAAGAGATGATACTGGTGATGCTTTAGACTTTGAGGAAGCTATAAACTTTTTTAATTTGGAGTATAATGGTAAATTCAACAATCGATCTTTCAAGTAGTTAGTCCGAACTCACCAAGAACCAGAGAAGTACTGCGCTTGACTTATGATGATGAGGAGTATGAATAGGGCGAATGAAGTTTAGTAAGCTAGATTTCTATTATACTTGTGTCTCCAAACGTATCTCTATAGCATAATGTTGATTTGTCGCTAATAAACATGCTTCCTAAAAGTTCAAACGTGAGGCTTCTTCCTAATTATCCAAATACAATGACATATTTGACAATTAAATAGTTTACTATTCATTATACAACAAAATTCCAATTTTCATATAGCTTAGCTACACATCCAGGCTTGTTTATTGGGCCATGCATACATCCAATTCAATCTACAAATACGTTTCCAAAATAAAATAAAATACATATCTACACAAATAACAACAACAACAACAATAACAATAATATTCATTTCCAAAGTTTTAAGTCGCTTGAAAGTTGAACGACGATTAATCTTAATTAAACCAAAATCTATACTAACGTATCATTCATCCTATCCTCAATTTCTTGGAACCATAAAGAATATTTCTTATATGCCAAAGGAAAATAGCTTGAATCTATCGTAATATGTATTACTTGAATCTCTATAACCTATCGATTAATTGTTTACGAATTGGATCCTCGTTTTTGTCTATTTGACCATGAAAAATTCTAGGTTCAGTTGAAAAATCTATTATACCTTATATTAATAATAATAATAATAATAATAATAATAATAATAATAATAATAATAAAAACATTCTCCCAGTACTTATAGCCTCGTTTAATGGGAAGTAAAATCAGATTTTTAGTTGATTTTGATAAANTTAACTACACATTCTTCAAAAAATTACCATTCCAAAATTCAATTTTTTTTCCAGAAATCTCTTTTTAATGATTATCGAACAAAGGCTAATATTATTATTACACGTCACCAGATGCATGTCATCAATTAGTGTTATTTTGGCTTTCAATTTCTCAAATGCAACCCGTTTGGTTTGTATTTCAATTATGAATTTTAAATTTACTTTCTCTTGTAAAATAATGAGATAATTATTGATAATTATTTAGTATTATCATAATATATAGATAAGTCTTATCTAGTTCAGAAAGTCTATTGCATTCCAATTGTAACTCTTATTTTAGATCCTATAAATACTGGTCTTGATTCTCAATAAATACACAAGTCTATTGATTTCTTTTTTTCTCTTCTATTTTTCTCACTTTTTATAACACGTTATCAGCACGATTCTGTTAGAAGGTAATAATTTATATAAGCATAATAATCTATTACGTATACCAAAATTAATTTGGTAATATATATATATATATACACACACACACACGTATGCTTCAATTCACATTAATCTTCTTTATGGTTTCAAACATATTCTGCACGTCTCAATCGTATTAAACATTAAGTCGTGGAAATAATATATATTGTATGCCTTTTCAAATCATGTCGGTGCACATCTTTTTCAATTCTTTCTCTGTACATTTTTTGTTTCCCAAGATTCAAATGTTGCATCAATAGTATAATAATTGGAATTGTATAATATATTTTTTTGAATGGTATAACATCTTATGTGTCCATCATTATTCCT
>CAIGRT010203882.1:0-20616 GCA_903798405.1 Fraxinus platypoda | reverse complement strand
TGTAAGCATTCCGTAAAATCTTCAAGAGTTCATTGCCTATTAGACGGCCCCATTGTGAAATCTTCATGAATGGAAAAAAAAAAATTGCAGTCATTTCGATTGTGATTATAATTAATTCTTTCTTCGGCAAGAATAGAGGAATCCTTATAAACAAAATCTTTTTACTTAAATATAACTAGTCAGAGTTGAATGTGTGTTGTATGTTATTCTGAAATACTTTATAAATGCTTGAAAGTAATATTTGATCTTTCATTTACCCTTTTGATTTAAATATGAGAAAAAATGCAAGCTTTGAAAATTAATTTTAATTATTATACGTGCACGTAAATAGTGAAATACATACTTCATATGAGTATTAGAATTACAAATAAATGCATAAATGAAGATGAATGGTAAATACGATACATGAATGTGAATGTTAATTAATTTAAAATTAATGTCAAGGAATATATGCGTGACAATGAATGTTAAATCATTTATATTAAATGAATATAATTTAATTTTTAATTAAGTGATATTCGATGCTAATTAGCATACATGGGCATGAATAATGAACTGAATGTGAACGAGAAATTCTAATTAATAATAATTAGATGAATGTGAATGTCAATTAATTGGGAATTAATTATATTATTTACTACAGTTTATAAATTAAATATATATTAAATAAAAGAAAGTAAGGTATTATTGAAATAATTGAATTGTAGTAGGGCTATAATCGTCCAAAAATGATTGTCATTTGATGTGATATTTAATATATTATAGATAAATGAAGATGAATGGCAAATACGATACATGACAATAAATCATACGTGACAATATATACGATATATATTTTTAATTAATTTAGAATTAATATCAAAAAATATATTTGTGACAATAAATCATAGCCAGAGGAGAGGCCCAAGATGCTGTCGCCTCATGCCTAGCTCTTTAGGGGACCCAATTTTTTTTTATTTTTTTTTGCTTCTTTATTTTAAAAATTTATTGTCGTTTATACTCGCTCATTCTTGTTCGGCTGCTCCAAGCAATGAGGCTTCTTCAACAATGATATCGTAAATCATAAAATTAGTGTCTAGATTTGGAATACTCATTCCATCGTGTAACACCAACTCGGTATATATATACGCATCGTTACACACATCTTTGTTGATCTAATCGTTTATTAATCCGAGTTTTTTTTAATTGCATTGACTGATATATTTTATGCCCATGTTTGGCACCCATTTTCTATCTCATTCTCGTTTTTTTTCTCTTACTTCATTTCAACCACACATTCTTCCAATAAAATAATATTACACATAAATCTAGAACTCTTCATAACTTTTCTTCTCATTCTCATTCTCATTCTTCATTTCAACCACACATTCTCCAAATAAAATAATATTACACATAAATCAAAAACTTTTCATCACTTTACAACCACACATTCTCACATCAATCACTATTCTAAAAATTTTTATCTTCAAAAAATGGGTGTCAAAGACACCCTATATATTTAATTGATTACTGTATAATTTTGTCTCTAAATTCAATTATATTTTTTCAATATCTCGTTGATCAGATCATTGATTTGTGTGGGATTGAATTTATTTTCTCGAACTATAATCCGTTATTAATTAATGTAAATTTGTTCCTCTATAATCCGTTATTAATTAATTGGGTGCAATATATGGTAAATATGATGTGATTTAATTTTTTCCATTTTACTATTACATTATAAAAATATTTATGGCATTAGATAATATATCGTTAGATAAAATTTTATTATTTTTACAGATAAGAAGTTTATTTCCTATTCTATGTGAAATTGAATTCATTATGAGTGCGAAGTGTATTTATCATACACGTGTAATGGAAGAAAAACTTCTCCTACTATAGCTAAGTTAAAAACATTGATAATCNTTGTTGTTGTAATAATAATTCTTTTCTCTAAAAGCTGAGCCCTGTGAAAAGTGAGAAAATGTGTAAAATTTAACCATTTTTGTAGATAAGAAGTTTATTTCCTATTTTATGTGAAACTGAATTCATTATGAGTGCGAAGTGTATTTATCATACACGTGTAATGGAAGAAAAACTTCTCCTACTATAGCTAAGTTAAAAACATTGATAATCATTGATTATTTTTATTTTATTTTTTCCTTTTCTGTTAATAGATTGTTTGTAACGCTGGAATAAAAACAAAAATCTTGGTTTGATTTTGTACTTGTGGAATGGAATATTTAGAAAATTAGCTAAAGGTGAAACAAGTCAAATACCACACCGATTACAATTGCACCAGTTGAAAGAAGTTTCTTCAACTTGAAATTAATTATAATTTATCTTTGATCAACTTTGTCGCAGCAAAGATTGAATGGATTGACCATGTTATCTATTAAAAAAGAAATGGTTGAACAACTCGACTATTCAGAATTGATTAATATTTGTCTCTAAGACCAAAGGACGAGGTGTATTTAAGTGATCGTTTAAAATATTTTCGCATTGTTGTTTCATTGTAATGTATATATATTGAATATTTCATTTTGTTATTTTATTGTTGATTTTAAGTTAACAAATTTAGTTCCATAAAAGTCTTATAAAGGAAAAAAGAAATGATTACTTGCTACGATTTAGGAGCTTAAATTCTGAAATTCGCTTCAGACCCCACGAAACACAAGTACGGCCCTGCAATAAATGTTAAATCATTTATATTAAATGAATATAATTTAATTTCCAATTAAGTGAAACTCGATGCTAATTAGCATACATAAACGTGAATAATGAACTGATGCGAACGTAAAATTCTAATTAATACTAATTAAATGAATGTAAATGTTAATTAATTTAAAATTAATAACAAGGACTGAATGTGAACGTGAAAATTTAATTAATAATAATTAAATAAATGTGCATGTTAATGTTAATTAATTGAGAATTAATTATAGTATTTATTGCAATTTGTAAATTGAATATATATTGAAAAAAGAAAAGTAAGATATTATTGAAATAATTGAATTATAATAGAACTATAATCGTCCAAAACATAATTCTCACTTGATATGATTTTTAATATATTATAGATATACGAGATTTTCACTAAAACAATCTTGTCGAACTTATTGAAGATCAAGAATCCAGCTCCAACGTAGATATACAACATGAACTATTGGTAATTACATGCAATAGACACCTCGGACAATGGGGAGCAAATACAAAACAAACAACGTGAAAGACATCCATTAACATAAAGTACTACATATGCAAATACATGTCTTTTGCCTAACGCACAAGGAGCAAATGGCACGAGTAGATTGCAAGGAACTTGAGAAGAACCTGCAAGTTATTTAAGATACAAGTTCTAAAGTGACCAGTTCATATGCTGGACAGAAGAATTAAAACCCCTGGACTGGAGAAGTTCATGGTACTGTCCTCCGCCCTGTCGAGCCATCTCGATTTCATTGGAATACCGACTGTTATCAGGCTGTGAAATTTGACCCAAACCAAGATTAGGAGGCCTCTCTTGCAAAGTACTACTGACTTGGTTGCCCTTAAAACTGTGCGAGAATATTGAAAAGTGTTCAATGGGTGCACCGTGGGTAACCAATGGCTGAACTAGGGGTGTCCCATTGGCATCAAGTGAACTGTTCTCCCCATGACTGGATGAAAGGTTTCTTGAGCCCCACGGTTGATTTGACAGAAGAGAGAGAGCACTGCTGGAGTCCGAGACTCCACTGTAACATTCTTCAGAAGATACTCCAGGACCCAGATAACCGGTTCGGGTCGTTAAACCTTGCAGAAGATCTGGAGGAGGATTTTGCAAATTGCCCTGCCATGAAAGTGCAAACTTTCCTGCGATCTTAACTTGATTGCCCACTTGTTCAGACGACATCGTATTTGGCCATGAATCCCTCCCAGTCAGAATTGGGTTTGTAGCAAAGTCCATCACAAAGCCTCCAGTTCTTCCATGGTTTTCTGGCATGGCAAATATCAATCATATGAACACAGTTTCTTCAGAAAAGAAATCAACCGAATTGGGAATAAATATTTTGCAAAAGTAATAGCAGAACAAGAGAATATCTAAGAAGTTAAATATTTTGCAAAAGTAATAGCAGAACAAGAGAATATCTAAGAAGTTGAGTCTATAATGTCTAAACCAAATATGGACGAAGAAAGATTTCCATAGCGAGTGGACATTAAAGATCCAGGTGGGGGCTTCCTCCTACGCTCATTGTGGCCTGCAAGTCGTCTGCGGCAACTCCGTTTTCCTTGGTCAAATTCAGGCAATTGATGAAACCTGGAAAATAAGAATCCAAGTAGCTATCATTGCACAACAATTGATGCCATAAGACCTCACACATCATTATTTTGGTTAAAACAAAATCGAACAACAGTAGATTGCCGAAAATGTATGAAATCTTACTTATTTTTACACTTTTCAAGAAATTATTAGCACACTTGGGATCACAATATACCAATAAAATCCTCCTGAAAACCTCAGAGATGTACTAAGAAAGTCGGCATACCAAGTCAGCTGAGTACTTCTATCACAGGAGACAACACAATGAAACATTTTAATCTCAAACAATTTAAATCAATCCTGGAAATATTCCAAATGTTTCTATGAGATACAGATTGTGGCGCAGGAGAAAGCAATGAAATCTTTGAAAGAAATAAATTGCATACTTCCAGCCATATTATCCAAGATTAATTGAGAATCTACAGTAAAAATTAAGCCTCACAATACCAACAAGCCTTCTAGCCAATGCTCACTTTATAACTCTTCTACTTGATGGAAATAAAATATAGAACTTTCAATTTGAGTAAGAAAACTCTGCACTGAATTTTATACTGGTTTGGCTACGGACTCTTTGACATCTTTATATATGAAACCACTCAATAACTTCCATCTATCATAGAAGATAGAAGATGTGACAGATATTAAACTCACCATTTAATTTTCTTCATCTTTGGAATTGAATATGTGACGATAACTTTAAGGTGAGAACTTAGCCACTATTTGATGGCGATTATTTTGAGAAAATGGAGTTTTGAATAGTGATTTTTTGAAGAATGTGTGGTTAAAAAATGGGGAAAAATTTTGGATTTACGTGCAAAACATTTTATTGTACAAATGTGTGGTTGAAAATGAGTATGAAAATTAAAGAGTTTTGAAATAAGGGTTGTCAAATAGGGGCTTAATATATGTACTAAAACTGTGAATAACCTACTCAAATAGAAATACACAATACTTCAATCTTGGGGGTCACGTTTTAATAATCAAGCATTTCCTTCCATATATTACAAATACGTTCACCTCTAAAAGAGTACTTTACTTTATTAGTGAACTTCGCATAAGTCATTCTGTGTCCAAACTTTAATAACCACAATGGATATCCATTACAAACTTTAAGTGCACTAATAAAATTGTTTCAAATACAGATCAACAATCTTAAAACAAGAATCAGAGTATCATGATTGAGCAAGTAATTCCCATGTTCTCAATATGGGATTTATAAACTTCAGCCAACAAGCTCTAAGTTATGGGATCTGCTATCATAAGATCCATCTTGATATACTTAATCTGTAATTCATTTCTTTATATGATCTCTGACAACCAAATACTTTATGTCGATATGTTTGCTTCAGCTTCCACTTTTGTTATTTCTTAAAAAAAAAAAAAAAAAAAATTTCAACTGAATTATCGCAATGTTGGGGGTCTAGTACAGACTGTGCATACATCAAGCTGCCAAGAGCGGAAGCATAAGGTATAAAAGTCATGTGTTCTCTTTCCAATTCATTTGATGGACATTGTTTCTGATTGAATTCATCATCTTTAACAATGGGTACTACACTTGATGCACAATCCTTCATCCTTAATCTTTCTAAAACCCTTTCAATGTAGGCCTTCTGAGACAATCATAATGACATTTTAGATCTATCTCTGTGAGTCTTTATGCCAATGATATAAGAGGGCTTCATCCATATTCTTCATTTCAATGTTTCAACTGAGAAATTGTATTGTGTCATGTAGCAAACTAAAATCACTGCTTGGAAGTAAAATGTTATATACATATAGGACTAAAAAACGTATTTGCTCATACTTACTTTAAGATATATGTACTGATCGATTATATTTTCAGTAAAACCATATGAAATAACATTGTGAAACTTTACCACTGACGGGAAGCCTGGTTTAGCCCATATATAGATTTTCTTAATTTGCAAATAATGTAATTCCCTTCATCACTAATAAATCCTTCGAATTGTTTCATATATACCCCTTCTTCAAAATCCCGATTCAAAAATATTGTTTTCACGTCCATATGATGTAGCTCCGAATCAAGATGAGTTACTAAAGCAATTGTAATTCTAAATGAATCTTTCTTAGAAATCGAAGAAAACGTTTCATGAAAATCGATACCTTCCTTTTGAATGAAACACTTGGCTACAAGTCTAACTTTATATAGTTCTATATTTCCAGATGCATTTCTTTTGGTGTTATGGACCCATTTACAACCAATGGTTGTACGTCCATCAGACAATTCAACGAAATCCCAAACTTGATTTTGTCATGGATTCCACCTCTTCCTTCATGACATCATACCAAAAATTTGAGTTTTCTCCTTCAATAGCATGTGAAAATGAGTTAGGATCATTGTCAAGTCCAACACATGCATCGGACTCTTGAAGACATATAACATAATCACTATAAATTGTTGGTTCCTTATTCTTGAGGATCTCTTTATACCTAATGCATCATCTTGATTTTGCATATTTTGAATGGTAATAGGTTCTGCACGTTCTTCATTGAGTGGTGTTCTCGTTCTATGTTTTCCTCATGCAGTGACGATTGTTTTTTAGTTAGTCCATTTCCAGTTGTACTTGAGTTCTTTTTTTCAAAATGAATCAATATACTTTGATCATCATATAGATTAATCCATTTCATGACATAGCATTCTAACTAAAGATGCTTTGGCTAATTTTAATTTATAATATGTCGAAATCCCAAATGACATCTCTAAAATTAGTTATTGAATGGTGACTAAATCATCGAATCAAAATATTATGACATCACATATGGATATTAATTAAAGATCATCTATATGCACCATGTTCATACCATCATGCATATCAATTCCAAATAATGGTAATAATTGCAGCATTGGCAAAGAATTTGAAGAATAATGCATAACATAGAATCTAAAGAATAACAGACATTGCATTAGCAATTCAAAAACTTAAACATTTGTATATATTTCTTGAAAATCTGAACAACCAAAGTATGAAGGTGGCTCTGATACAACATGAAAGAAATAAATTGCATACCTTCAGTCATGTTATCTAAGATTAATTGAGAATCTGCAATAAAAATTAGGCCTCACACTACCAACAAGCCTTCTAACCAATGCCCACTTTATAACCCCTTTACTTGATGGAAATAAAACACAAGACTTCCAATTTGAGAAACAAAACTCTACGGGGAATTTTGTACAGATTTGGCTAGGGACCCTTTGGCATCTTAATATATGAAACCACTTAATAACTTCCATCCGTCATAGAAGTTATAACAAATATTAAACTCCTAATTTTCTTCATATTTGGAATTGAATATGTGAACCATAAACAGTTACAATCTCACCAATTTTACCATCTTTTAATTGATCAAAATTCAAATTGATTGCCAATATAAGTTGCAATTGAGTGAATAAAAAACACACACATATTTATAGCTCGTGAACCTATTTTACCCATATAGAAGAAATACCACCCTACTTCAGATTATGCAGTGTTGAATTGGAATTATTGTCTGCAAATCATTATAGAGATTTTTTAATAATGTTGTTCAAGCATTTTCCTTATTTCTATACAGCTTAAGACATTGAAGCGCTTGCAGTGTTACAAGCAATTCAATTGGCTATTCAGTTCAATTTTTCCTCAGCTAAATTCACTAAAATGCGATGGAAAAGATAAGCATCGGAGACATTATTGAAACTGCTAAACCAGAATTGGCTAATCTTCAGAATTGACTTATCTCTTTTGTCAGGAGGTCCGGGAATAAGGTGGCACATATGTTGGCTCAACATGCTCGGAATGTGGAAGATGTTGTATTATGGGCCGAGGAGCCTCCTGAATTTATTGTTTCAGTTCTTAATCAGAATTTATATTACTTTCGAAATATGAACGAGTTTACATCATTTTTTCCCAAAAAAGAAAATAAAAAAGAAAGAGCTTTTTTAGATCCGGGAAAACTTATTCACCTTCAGCTCTGCTAATTTTCTCAAAAGAAAATTTTGCAATTACAAGGTTATAAAGAGTTGTGGCAATACTTCTATTAATCAAGTATAACTTCAATATTAGAATTTAGAATATAGTATTAGTAAACAATTAGCAGCACAAAGACCTATAGTGCAAAGCTCCACACGAAGGTCACGTTGTGGAAAGAAGAATTTTCAAATCTAACAGCTGACAAAATGCATTTTACTTGCATATAACTTGTTACAGCAGTTATTTTGGTTTGCATACAATATATATTCATTTTTTCTTCTCAAATTTCCAAGCAAACAGACATGATTTTTTCTATAGATTTTCCTTTTATTTATTTATTATTATTATTTTTTTTTTTTGAGCTAGAAAATCTGTTGAAAAGTGTTTGCAAATTTATAGTAGAATTTCTTTAGGCCGAGCTAATACTTCAGTGCACCGATATTTTTTTTCCTGTTTTCCAGTCAGATTTATTTATTAACACAATACATTGCTATCTAACAACTTCTGTAGATATCACTTCAACTTCCCATATTTTTTATGCTATGACACATCCAAAAAAGAGTAAAAAGTAACGTAAGTTTATTGTTATTATATGGAACTATGATGATCTTCCTCTACTGAATATCAAGTTATAGCTGAAGGACCTCATGGATGTTTTACCAAGTGATATCTTCAGTTTTGATGTCCAAAATAATGTGAACTATAGCCACTTCACTCAATTTTTAACTCTCTGCAATGATAAATCTATATCCGTTCTACTTCCGTTTCTTCCACGTTTTCCCTAACTGGGGATGCTAGCACTGGCCCCAAACATTGCCACGATTCTAAATAGAAGATCCCATTAACATGATTTACGCGATTTGTTTTCCTTCTACACAAGATGTGGATGAGGTACTAAATTAACTCCAGTCTTTATCCCCATGCTATACACAACGTTGACTACATCAGCTCCATTTTGCCCATGAGTCCAACACATTTGACTAATATTCACACAAAATGACTAAAAAATGGGGGTATGGTATTAATTCTACACACTTATAAAACAACATGATAGCCAGCTATTGAAAGATCACCAAAGAAGCAGCATAGCACAAGAAAACAAAGATTGGTAACTAAATTTACTGCCATCAGGAACCTACTAAAAGTCTAAACCCAGAGAAAAAGTAGTAAATATTAAATAGAACTATATCCTATAATAACATTCTTTTCATAGGTAACAAATCAGGAAACATCTTATGCACGACTGATGCCTAGTATTACATGGTACCAAACAATAGAATGAACAGCTTATTTTTCTATCTTAGTATTGTCTAGTAATGTCTAGTCTATCTTATCAAGCATGCCACTAAAGTTCACCAATGTCACAATCGAAATATTGAATGAATTTCAAAAGGCCTCTTTGGATAAGGAATTGAAAAGCAACACTATCAACAAAACTAACTCCAGGGAGTCTACTGCAAGTCTCTAATCATTCAAGCAATTAAAGCGACAAAATTAACATATTGAGTTTGACACAGACCATCAGAATCAATACCACAAAATCAACAAAAATAATATCGACAATCACAAGAAACTAAAAAAAATGAGTATTCTAGAGAAGTAGCAAATAAACTATATGCAAGTGTGCAAACATTATCAATAATAAGTTATCGCGTGCATGCTCGTGCGTCTACATTTAAATAAGGCTAAATGTGTACTTTTTTTAAAAAGAAAAAGGAAAAAAAAAACAAAGCTGACCTGCTGCATTGCTGGCAAAACCTTTGCTCAAGGCCTGCAACAATGACCTTTGGGGACTTGGAGTGCATACCACACACTTTGTGCCTTGAATAGTAAGCCTTAGCATCACTCAGATCTACCTTACACCCTTCTACTTGGCACCTGGGTGGCCGGCCACCTTGCAACACCCCGCTCCTCCCCTTCTTGGCAGGTGATGGGGGAGGCAGTCCGGCGGTCTTCGGCGGCAGTGAAGGCGGCCCACCGCCAAATTTGTCCTGCACTCCAACACCCACATCTTCAAAGTAGATTTTCTTGCCAAACTTCAAGCCATTGAGTGAGTCTGACCCACCAGAAGTCGATGAAGAAGAAGAAGAAGAAGAAGAAGCAGAGGCTGAACCCAGGTCCATTCTTGGTGTCTTGAACCCGTTCATCAGTGCCCACTGGGATAGTCAAATGAATACCACGTGGTTTAATATATAAGGAGACCAAAGAAATAAATGGAGAAGCTATTTATTTAGAATTATTGTGGATGAACATGGCCACGTTGCCCAGTTCATCCAGGGACGCCACTTGGCTCTCCTATTGTGGCGCCACTGGAGCCAAGCATACTCATTTATTTATGTACCCGTTTGGCCCATTATTTTCATAATTCATTTTTATTCATTTATTTTTAATTATATATTCTCCAAAAACTTTATATTCCTCTTATTATAACGTGAAATAATCGTGGCATAGGACCGCTATATTTGTAATAAAGAGGGGATGTTCTGTATTTTTCTTGATACGGAGTTTGTAGTTTGTTTGTGTGGTGGAAGTGAAGTGGTGTAAAGTTGAAACCTGACAATGGGCCATAATGCCAGCTTGGGGTTTGTGCATAGAGTATTAAAAGACTGTTGTCAAAATAATGGAGAGAACAAAGAAACGACAGATTTTGAGTGAATTTTTTTGGTACTTTTTGGTAGTTCTCACTTCTCAGCAGCTTTAAAACAAACACTTTATAGACATTACTTCAACTGTCGTTTTACATAAACCTTTTCTTTCTCTTCTCAGTTTTCAACCATACTCTGTAGCTAGTTAGCTACAGGTATGATCCCTAGTTACTACTATACACAGTTCGATTCGAAATTGGGGCATCTGGGTGTGGCCGGTTCCAACCAGAACGAAACGGTCACTGCAACAATTCTTTTCCAAACATATTTTGAAAAGAAGTTGTTTTAAAATAAGTTTAGCCAAACATTGTTGAGGTCAATCAGATAGAACCGCGTCCCAAGTGTTTTAATGTTTGTCAGTTTAAAATTAGAGAGTGATCTTTATAAAGAGTAATGTTATTCATCTCCATTGGGGTTGAGTCCAATCTATGTGGCAATTACATGGTATTAAATGATAGATTCATTTAAATACAAAGTCACATAACTCATTTAATTGAGTCTATCATTTAATGTCATGAAATTGCCACATAGACTGAGGCTCAATCCAATGAAGATGAATAACATTATTCCTTTATAAATTTGATTTTAAGAGAATTAGTTTTAATTGTATTTAACAAAGAATTGGGTGTTAAATAAGGGATAATTGTAGCTATCGTCCTAAATCTTCCATTTTTTTATTTTTTTTTAAGACTTTACTTCAATATTTCATTTGGACCGTCCATAGTCCCAAATTTTTAATTTAATTGGAGCACAGGGACAAATGAATGAGTTTCGATCGTTAATTAATAAAAAAAAATGACCTCTTTTTTTTTTTCCAATTTTAAAATTTTACGTCTCGTGGGTTCGACCCACTGAAATAACAGTAGCCTCAACCAATAAACTTACCACCATATTTCAGTCATCTTTGTCTTGTAGATAAGAACCATCGCTTGAAATTGGGTTAAGGAAAAATCCCTGAAATTCTTCACCAGTAGCATCTTTCTCCTCGTTAATAAACTTCGTAGAAGTTGAGACTGAGGGTGACACCTATGGCTCATTATTATCAAATGCCCTAGTTTGTTATTAGGTAATTTTTGCAAATTGTAATACTCTATTATGTTTGGTTTCATCATATTATGTTCTTTTTTCTTGAAGTAAAGGGACATCTTTCCATGTGATCAACGGTGGTCCGATGTTTTTTGGTTTTGATTTGATTTGGGGGTTGGGGATAGGGATAGGGTGTTCTAAAGAAGATGAAGATTTGGGGTTGGGTTTGGGGGCGGAGACGTGGTGGCCTTTTTGTTTTTAATTTAATTATTCTAATTATTAATATTTTTAAAAAATATAAATTTACTATTTTACCCTTTTAAAATTTGTCAAAATTTTATTTTTTTGGTCAAAAGATGACTAAATGGACATTTGTTCTCGTAATGCAACTAAATTAAAGGTTGGGAACTTTAGGTGGTACAAATGAAGGTTTAGATGAAGTCTGCAAAATGATGAAAGATTTGGGATCGCAATTATAATTATTCCTTAAAACCATCAGCTTGATAAGTTTGTAGTTCAAAAAGAAATTACAAATAGCATACTATGGGTAAAAAGATGATGGTTAGACCACTCAATACTTATAAAACATTCGACAGATGCCTTTGGTAATTTCATGAGATAGCAATTTGATTAAGGAGGCAACGGTAGACTGGTGGTAGGGTGGATGAGGACGTAGGGTGAAGAAAATAATTTTTTTTAAAAGTTAGATCTACACCGTTAGACTAATTTAATTTTTATTTAAGAATTGAGATTGTTAAGCCTTTGATCATGAGGATCTATATTGAAGACACCTGGTGCCACGTGGCGATCGAAATGGGCCCACACTCCACGTTACGCATATAAATCGAAGCGTCACTTCGGCTGACCTAAGTAACAAAGTGAGGTGTGACGCCAATGTGTCAAATCATCAACTCTTAGTAGGAAACATTAAATGCTGCATTAAATATCCATCAATCTATGACTGACGGATTGATACCTAGGAAGGAACGTGGACTGCTCTCACTGTCAAATGAGGCCACATGTATCTTCATCACACGATCAGTATTTCATCTCGAATACTATATAAATCCATGCATTCAACTATCTAAAGGTAAGACATTCTGACTTCTCAAAAATATATTGTACTCTATGTAATCATTCCCAACATTCACCTAACTAATTTGATCATTTGAGTACTCGCAGTCGCTTCCACCACCACCGAAAAAGGTAGCGGCAGCTCATGGTGTGTTCACGTGTGTAGGAGAAGTTCGTGTGAAGCTACAAGTTTTTGGCCACGTGGAGATACATTTTTTGAGGTCAACAAATTTGCGTTGTCTATGGGAATATCGTACCATAACCGCGAAAGTCTTGCGGACAAAGCCCACCTAAAAAAGGGCTCTAGGTTTTTCCCTTTGAAAAAGGTTGAGTTCTTGAATAAAGGATAGGTGAATGCCCATGCGCCCATCATGAATTTAAGTAATGAAAAGATCTTCCAAACAAAAGTCACTCATCAGAGGCCCCACCAGCATCGTCAGAGGGGATGTGGGACCCCCGCATGCTTAACAGCAGAAGTGGCCCAGATGGCCACTAGTATGAGAAACATCACCGCCCAAAACGTTGCTATTCAAGAGCTCCTTATGCAAGTCCAAGGACAATGCATCTTGCAATCTCAGAACACGCCATGGTCAAGTCTTTCTCACCAAGAAGAAGAGGTGCAAAGTAGGAGGCTCGTTCCAGTAGACCCAAGAGAGAAGTCGGTCTAGATAAGAGGAAGGTGGGGATAGAAGTGTCCTCATATCATGCCTCCGAGCAACCCTCTAACGATGGAATTCCCCGTCTGAATACGGTCGAGAACAGGGACATCAAAGGTCCATAAGTGTGTTTGACATAATTGACCCTAACATACATAGGAGAAGGCCTCGACCAATCCCAACAGTCAGGTCCCCTGAATATGTTGGAGGTGAAGCTGCTCAGCCAACCCCTTCGCCTAGGAATAAGCGCGAAAGAGGCACAAAATGAACTATTCTCAACGGAGCTTCGTAATGCCCCTATGCCAAGTAATTTAGTGATCCCTAAAATCCCTAGGTACGATGGAAGATGTGACCCAGAGAAAGCACCTCAAAAATTACAAAACACATATGAGCCTAAGAAGCGTTTTACCGGCATTAACGTGCATGACGTTTCACCTAACGCTGTGCGGAGTAGCTGAAGTTTGGTATAGTAGGATGCATGCCGGAGCACCAGACGTTGGTCTGATCTTAAGAAGGCCTTCCTAAACCAATATCTAACTAAGAAAGATGTGGAGGCTCCCATTCAACGCCTCCAAGACATGAGGCAAGTGGCTGGAGAAACATTGAAAAGTTATCTAGCCTGCTTTACTAATAAAATGACGTATTGTGATAAGGTCACTGATAGAAAGGTCCTATCTGCTCTAAAGGGAGGCCTCAACGTAAACACCTTATTCTAGAGAGACGTTCAAAACAAGAACTTTTTTACTTATGATGAATTGGTAGAGATGATAAGGGTGGAAATCATTAGCGAATAAATCATCGATCATCGGAACAGGGCAGCACAAGGGCTCTCACCTCTTCAGAGGCGAATGTAAAAGGGCTTCACTTCTCATATGATGAATCAGCAGTGGACCCAAGCAGGGCATATTGTGGCTCTCACATCGAGTAAAACACTAGTCTCAGTCATTCTGAGCGCAGTCCCAACCCTCGCTTATAAAGAGGTCGGGCCAAGTGGAAATGTAGAAACCAAAACTACCCTCAAAAGATCTTTATACCAACGGAACAGAGGAAGGGGTGGGCCTAGAAATAGGCCCCCTGGTCAGTTCGACCTTAGTGCACCTATCATAGGTTCCATGGGCATGACATCAGCGAGTGTGGGGATATACCCCAATCCATAGAGCGTAACTCCTCTCGAGGAGCAAAGGGAAAAATTGCTCTTAAACAGATCCGTCCCATCCTAGGCAAACCCAACATCACGAGCAAAAGAAGGCGATGAGATCTCGTAAGAACGAATCCTCCCGACAACGAGGAAATGATAAGAAAAGGTCTAGACATGGCCAGAGGCAACGAAGAAATCCCCAACCAATGTGGAAAGTGTGCCGATCAAGAAATTGATACGATCATAGGAGGATCACATGTAGGTGGAGAATCCCCAAATGAGCTTAGGAATTATGCCATGGAGGCTAAGGACCCTTCCGACTAGTTACATTGTCAATAGTAACTCTGAGAGGACAGGAGTGTGACCCATATCACATTCACTCAAGAAGACGCATTGGGCATACACTCTCTCTCTGCGATCACTGCGATGCCCTGATGGTAAGGGTTTGGTAACCCACAACGGTTTGAAGCAGATGTTGGTAGATAATGGGAGTTTAGTTAACATCTTATTTGGCTCCACCTATGATAAGATGTTGGTAGACCATGAGCTTATGCCCTTGACTTCCCCTCTATATGGTTTTACCGAAGACATTGCTGTCCCAGTAGTAGTAGTAGTAGTAGTAGTAGTAGTAAAAATGGGAATGAAATCACTGACAACTCGGTACTTTATAGAATTTCTCGTAGTGGACAACATGTCAGCTTATCATAGAGTCTTAGGATGACCAGCACTAAAGGAACAATGGGCTGTTACTTCTTTCCATCACCTACTTATGAAATTCCCAACAGAGCAGGACATAGCAATTGTGAAAGGTGACCATATAGAATCTAGGGAATGCTACCTTAACTCCTTGAGAAAGGCGAAATCCCATAGTGTCAATGTAATATTAATAGTTTCGGAGTTGTCGACGCACTTGAAAAAAGTCTTACTCCTGAACAAAGGGGAGATGTCGAAATTACTGAAGCTCTCAAAAGAGGAGTTGGAGAATTTTTCTGCTGATCCGCAAGAACCCGCTAAGACATTACAGGTAGGAAGAGGCCAGCCAAAGAGGCAAAAAAAGAGCTCATTATTTTTTTACGTTGAAACTTGTACATTTTACATGGAAGCATGAGGATATGAGAGACATTGATCTAAAAATAAATTGCCACCATTTAAAAATCGGCCTAAAGTGAGTTTCGCATTGTCAAAAGAGGATAGATCTCAACCCTGACAGATACGAAGCCTTGAAGAAGGAAGTAGAGAAGCAAATCTCTAACAGGTTCACCAGGGAAGACAAATATTCGAAGTGGGTATCAAATACTGTCCTTGTAAAAAAGCACAATGGCAAGTGGAGAGTGTGCATAGACTTTTATGCTACCTTTCAAATCCTTAGAAAGTACATGATGAGGCTAAACCCCTTCAAGTGCGCGTTAAGGTAGATTTTGGAAATTTTTTGGGCTACATAATCAATCAAAGAGGAATTGGGGTAAATCCTATCAAGATCATAGCCCTAATTGAAATGACGTCTCCCCAAAAGCCAAGGGAGGTTCATAGCCTCACCGGAAAAGTGGCAACACTAAATCGCTTTATCTCAAAGACCATAGATAAATGTCTCACTTTCTTCAAAATCATCAAGGGATGAAATATATTTGAATGGACAACAGAATGCGATGAGGCCTTCTAAGGGTTGAAAAAGTACTTTGGACATATCTCTCTCATTTCCAAGCCAAAGGCTAGGAACCTTTATTGCTCTACCTAGTAGTGTCTGAGGAAGCCACCAGCTCGATACTCATGAGAGAAAGGATGCACATCAGCTACATGTTTACTATGTAAGCAAAGCTCTCCTCCCAAGCGAGGCTCGAAACCCAGACATGGAAAAGCTAGCACTCTTTTTAATCATCTCATCCGAAAAGTTAAGGCCATATTTCTAGGCTAATAGTATTCATGTGATGATCAACTTCCCCATTAGGCAAGTATTTTAGAAGCCGAACACTTCGGGCATACTACTTAAATGGGTGGTTGAGCTAAGTCAGTTCGACGTAATCTTCAAAGCAAGAACTTTAATCAAGGGCCAAGCCTTTGCAGACTTTGTGGTTGAATTCACAAAAATACCGGAGGGTGGAGGTGCCCATGGAGCCCCATAGAGCTTCCCACTTGGAACCCTTTTGTCGATGTCTCAGCTTGAGAAGTTGGATTTGGGGGAGGTGTGGTCCTGGAGAGCCTTGAGGGCCACAAGCTTAATTGTGCAGTACGTTTTGGATTCAAAGCCTCGAACAATGTAACTAAATACGAGGCCCTCCTAGCTGGCCTCAGGCGGCTAAAGAAATGAATATAAAGAGGTTGATCATCAACAGCGACTCCTAAGTGGTAGTAAGCCAAGTTAACGACAGCTTCACTGCTAGAGATAAAGGCATGACTTCGTACCCCAGATTGGTCATGAACCTCCTCCCTTGCTTCGAAAAATTCAAATCGGTGCAAATCCTACAAGTAGAAAGCACCCACACTGATGCCTTGTCAAAGTTGGCAAACATCAAGGATTTCAAGCTTTTTAGGATAGTTCTTGTTGAGCACTACGCCAGAGCTTCTATTGTTGAAAGGAAAAATTTGATGTGAATCAAAGGCTCCCCGGCATGGATGCAACTGATCATTTCCTTCCTTAAAGGCTAGGTCCTACTTGACGACCAAGAAGAGGCTCGCAAACTTTGAAGAAGGGCCACACATTTTATATTGCAGGATGATGTCCAATACAAAAGAGGCTTCTCATCCCCATTCTGCATATGCACTGGAGGACATAAGGTAACTTACGTCCTTAGGGAGATCCATGAGGGGATTTATGAGAATCATTTAGGAGGACTCACATTAGCCCAAAATGCGCTTAGACAAGGTTATTATTGGCCTACTCTGAAGAAAGACATGCTTCATTTTGTGTGAAAGTGTGACAAGTGTCAAAGCTTCCCTAATGTACAAAGGCGACCCTCCCAGGGACTGACGGTGGTAACTAGCCTATGGCCATTTGTTAAGTGGAGAATTGATCTGATAGGCCCGATGCCTAGAGGAAGAGGCAGCGCCAGCTACGCTATCGTCACAATTGATTACTTTACAAAATGGGTTAAGGCGGATCCACTTAAGAAAATTATTAAAGCCAACACATCCAAGTTTCTTTGAAAAAACATAATATGCCGATTTGGTATTTCCCATTCAATCGTATCTGATAATGGCAAGCAGTTCGACAACAAAAAGGTCAGAAGCTTGTGTGAAGAGTTAGGAATCTAAAAGCACTTATCAATGGCCCCATCATCCCTAGACAAATAGACAGGTGGAAGCAGTTAATAAAACTACCAAATATGCCTTAAAGAGAAAGCTAGATGTCTCGAATGAGTTTGGGTAGATGAACTCCCTCAAGTATTGTGGGCCATATGTACTACCAGTCGAACCGTCATAGGAAAAAACCCCTTCTCAATGACTTATGGGTTTGAAGCCATGAGTCCCGTATAGGTGGGCAAGCCATTGTCTCGCCATATACACTTCGATGAAATTACCAACAATGAGCTGAGGAGATACGAACTTGACTTCCTTCGAAAAAAAATGGACAACTCTCAAATCAAACTCGCTTCGTACCAGCGAAAAATGACGGGATACTACAATACCATGGTCAAGAAGATTTCATTGCGTATTGACGATGTCGTGATAAGAAGAATCTTTTTGTCCTCACAGGAACCTGGAGTAGGTATGCTGGAACCTAACTGGGAAGGCCCATATTTTATAAAAAGAGAATATAGGGCTGGCACCTATGACATTGAAGACGTGGAAAGGAAAAAATAACCTCATCCATGGAACATTGAGTACCTAAGGAGATACTATCAATAGGGAATGTGTACCACTTGGGAAATTACAAAGCTCCCATATATAAATATGTTGTTTTATGAATGAATATTTCTTTACATGCTTTGGAATAAGCTCTTGACGAAGCGCGTCAGCCTCTTGCAAGGATGCCTACCTTAAAGGTTGAGGTGTGAGACACCCCACAAGGGGTCACCTCTAATGCTTTAAAGATGATGTCTTCCATGGATGAACCATCCACCATGGAAGGAGCCCTTGACGAGGCATGTTAGCCTCTTGCAAGAATACCTACTTCGAAGGCTGAAGTACGAGACACCCCACAGGGGGTTACTTCTAACGCTTCGAAGACAATGCTTTCACGAATGAACCATCCACCATGGAAGAAGCTCTTGACAAGGCGCATTAGTCTCTTGCAAGGATGCCTGTTTTGAAAGCTAAGGTATAAGATACCACATAGGGGGTCACCTCTAATGCTTTAAAGATTATACCATCCATGGATAAACCATCCACCATGGAAGGAACCTTTGACAAGGCTCATCAGCCTCTTGCAAGAATGCTTACTTTGAAAGTTGAGGTACGAGACACCACATAAGAGGTCACCTCTAACACTCCGAAGGTAATGCCTTCCATGGATGAACCATCCACTATGGAATGAGCCCTTGATGAGGCGCGTCAGCCTCTTGCAATAATGTTTACTTTGTCCAAAGAGATAAGAGTACACTGTTTAAGTCAAGGTGCATTATGGTGATTTTAGAATGATCCATTTTTAAGATCTTATTGAACTTGGTTAAATTAAAGGCTACACTAAAGTACTAACAATAGAACCCGGTCAACAGATAATAACGTTTGTTAGTCAGTGTGAAGCATAAAAGTAAAATAGAGCAAATCTCACAGTTCATTAATATTAATTTGATTACAAGCAGAGGAGTCGAGGCTCCCATGACAAAAATAAGAATAAAACTATTGGGTCTACTAGCACGATGGCCATGTCGCCAGTCCCTTTCCCCTCGTTGCCTTTCTTAGCCTCTTCGGCAGCAGTATCTGGTCGACCCCCAGTTTTCTTGCCAAACTCTTCTTCAATGAAACTACATCCCATTCTGGATGAACTTCTCGCAATCGAGCCAACACTTGCTGGGCATTCTAGTAAGCCCAATAAATGGTGAAGTCATCATATTCTGAAGTCTTATCAAAATTATTAATATAATTCTACACCACCACTCCACCGGCCTCTTTCACTTCGACTTTCAAGGATTCGATCTTCTCTTTCTGAACCTCTACAAGCAGCTTCAACTCTATTTTCTCTTTGTTCATAGTTTCAAGTGCCTCTGCCACGAGGCGTTGATGCTCTTTGATAAATTAACTCTCTTTGTCAGAGCTGCCACTAGGGACTCTGACTCGTGGAGCTCGTTTTTCAAGCTATTAACTTTGATTTCCACTGAGTCCAACTTCACTTTAGCCTCAGTTCTCTTGACTTCGGCCTCGTCGAGATCTAACTTTAGTTTTTTCACTTTCTCATCCAAATCGGTAGAGGCTTCAATCCTTTGGTTTAAATTGTCATTTGGCGTGAAGATTAGGGACCAGATCTTCCGTCGCCTGGCTCATACTTAGAGCATTTGCCATACAAACATTGTTCTCAGTTATCAGGTCTTCAGCCTCATAAGAGACGATATGGTCTTGCCACTCATCAATCTAGAATTTGTGATGAGTTCTAGCAGTCGAGGCGATCATTGGGGACAACATCTCAAGTATAGCCTCGGAGAGTTCATCATCTTTACTCCTCAGAAAGTTCATCGCCTTCTTTGATCAATGGACCACTTGTCCTGGGGCACTTCAGACATTAAGGGACATTTACTATCTTCAAAAGCTTCGAATCTAGAAGGAAATGAATGTTTCTTCCTCTTCGAAGCCTCATCGTCTACGATAGAGGATTGGAGAGCCCTTTTATTCCTCGTGGGAACGATCACCCCCAAACTTGATTCTTTGTTTGTCCCCAAACAACACTAAAACATATCAAACA
>CAIGRT010203873.1:0-16524 GCA_903798405.1 Fraxinus platypoda | reverse complement strand
GTTTCACTTTAAGGTCATTTCTAGATGAACTAAAGAGGTTTAGGAATATGAAATTTTAGTTTAGCTGAACAATATGATTAGATATTTATTCATCTATGAATGAACAAGCAGTGGAATGAATAACATTGTTAGCTATGTGTTAGGTCTATAAGTCTTGACAAGGTCCATGTCCAAAATATCATTTTATCGAGTCGTAATTGGGGTTGAGCTGTCGAGTGTTAGTAGTTGATTCAGTAGTACTTGATGTGAGCTCAAGAAGGTCAAGCAAGATCCAAAAACGCTTGAAGAACGCCATGTGAATGCTCGAGTTGTTTTTCCAGAGATTGAACCCCAAGGGACGCTCAAGCACCCTATTTAACGAAACAATCCTAAATCTTGATTTTCAACATTTAAACAATCCTAAACGACCTATAACTCTAAAAATACTATAAATACACAACGAAAATCCGAGTCTATGGTTTGTTGAACAAATATACATCGAAGAGAAGATCCTTTCGAAGAACACACAATTGATTGCCATAATTTTCTTGCCTCAACCACAAGATCAAAACTCGACGACATCAAAACACCACAAAATCCTTTACCAAATAACCTTCAGAGTTTTGTTGATTTGGAGAGATGATTGAAGTTCCGATTAAGGAAGAACGAGTTGTTCTTGATGATCCACAAAGAAAAAAGATCAGAGGTTCTAAAACTGGTGGTTGAGCGCACAATCTAGGTTTAGTTGTGTCTGAACCAAATTTCAGTGATTATAGGTTGGAGTTCTGATCTCTAAGATTTAGTTGTGTTTGGACCAAATCAGTAAGTTTAGTCTTTTCTAGTTAATCTTTTACTGGCATTGGATGTCCTGGAGGTTTTTTTCAATAATAAAAGTTGGTTCCCAAATTAAGAAAGAAAAAGAAAGAATTTTTCAATGTAAGAGAGAGATGGAATATGTGCGAGTATGTGCTGGGCGGGGGCGTGATGATTAGTTGCCTGCCAGGCGTGCCAATCACTAATAGCTAGGAAAAGGAAGGCCCATAACGGAGAAATGAACTGTAAAGATCCATTAAACAACAGATTAATGTAAAAGAATTCAAGAAAAAATAATACATTGCTTAATTTCTGTGTTTAATGTATAATTGCAGTCAGCTTTTTGGGTAAACTTACAGTGGGAAAAAAAAATATCAGAGGGGGTGAAAATGAAAAGATTAAAAATAAAAAGTATCATCCATGAATTTTTAAACGAAAAATTTGTTACAAGATTGAGGTGCTTTTTTTTTTTTTTTTATCTGTACATAAAAGTTACTCTTACAAGTTAAAGTAAATAGCGAAACATCCTCTTAATCAAGAGAATGACCCTGTTTTGGTGTTGGTTGTCAAAATGAGCCCATGTAAATAAATGTTATTTGAAGTTCCATTTTCTTTAAATTTATTTTTCTATATATTTTTCAATGATTAGAGAGAGGTGGATTGGGGGTGGGGTCACATGTTAAAATGAAAATAAATTTATTTTTAAATTAAAAACATTTTTTAATTTATTGATATTATTTGCTTGATTGTGTAACTTGTAATGTTGTTCAACAATCACCTTTAGCATAATTTTTCCATCTACTTTCTTCACATTTGTTATTTCCTTATCGCAAATCTTCAATATAACTGGGACTTATAGGATTAGTAGTAATTACTGTGTACATGCATTTCTCCATGAAATATCCTTGTCCGATAACTGTGTTGAAACCAATACAAGAAATGATCCAAAATGCTGGAATATACCATTTACCCAACAGGAAATCGAGTCTTTCCTTCTTGGTTTAAAAAAATTCCATTCCTTGATCAGCTCTCTTCCTCAATCAATGCTCTTCGGGAGTTTTTGCGTGTACTAGGGCAGCTTACATTAGAATCTCCAGGGTTGTGCTCAAAATTTCATTGACTCTATAGGGGCCAAGTTGAAGAATGACAGTCTGTTACGTTCTAGAAACTCCAGGGCTGTGCTCAAAGTTGTAGTTTCTACACACAATGGAGAGTCGTGACCTGATGTTGTGACACTGGAGGGGATTATGGGCAATTATCCAAGCCAATGATGGATTTGTTGCTTTGGATCTTTTCGATAGATATAAAAATGAACCGATTGGAGTGATGAAAAAAATTTGGATCGCAAATCTAAATTTGAAGTTTAGTTTTCATTTTGAGTTTGCCAGGTACAACTCATAACAGAGGAAAACCTTTTCAGATAATAATTAGACACCTTCCTAGTTATGCGGCATGTTGTCGACTGGAATTAATTTGGTCAGGGCATATTTGAGGACGTTGCCGGAAAAGAAAAGGTACTTCATTTAAATCTCATGGTGTTATCCAGGTGTGTATAGTAGTATCACCGCGCAATAAATAGTTTAAAATTCCCTGAAAGTTCTTGAATCACATTTCTCCTGTAGCGGAATTAATCTTCAATTGGTGGTTCCGGGCTCAGCTTAAACTTACCAATCTATATCAAACAATCAATCAAAACTCCAACCTACAACTTGTATTCACTTATAGTTGTTTTCTTCCTTTCTCACCCACAAAGGGACAAGGTTATGGTGGTGATTTACAAGCCACAAAAGCAAAAAGAAAACAACATAGGCAAAAAGGCACGAAGCAGGAAGATAGGAAGCAACCACGATTATTCTTTCAAAACACAAAACACCCACAAAGTTGGCAATGGTACAAAGTATAGATTATATCATCAATTGGGCCAAAATACAAGATAATTGGCCAAGACACAAGAAAGCTATTCTATAAGTGAATTTGTGTTAAAGCAACATTAATAAATTAAGTTGAGTAGTCCACGTTACTTTCGGGTCGAACATATAAATTGATTGTATTGATATATATTTCACTCATTGGCTGAGGCCTATGATATATATTCTAAATTGTTTAATATCATTGTACGGGATTTATTGGGTATCAACAAAAACCTAACACTTCTAATTGTCTTCCATTTTTGGTGTCAATAACTGTAAAAAAGTTTCTGCTTTTAAATTCAGTTTTTTGTGCTCATCAAGAGTCTTTGTTCCTGTAGGAAAAAAAAAATATTAAAACAAATTTTGGATAATGTCAGAAACAAAATGATTATTTTTGGAGCCGCTATTTTTATCCACCATTTTTACACATCTATCACACTTTAAATCTATTCCTTTTAAAATTTTAAGTATTATATTCATCCACAATACATTCTAACATTATCCTTATTAAATTCATTCATTAAAATTTCTAAAAAAAAATTATATTCATCCGCATTCATTAAATTCGAACATTACTCTTATTAAATTTATTCATTTAACATTATATATCTGCAAAGTTTAACCAAAAAAATAAATTATTTATAAAAAATAACAGAACATATATAACATTATTCAACATCACAAAATGTTAATTTTTTTGACGTAAGTAGGTAAAAATAAAGTAGTGAGAATTTTTGAATTATTTAATTTATTTTGAAGAGGATAATAGAAAGATCGTGAAGAGGATTAATAATTTAAATCAAAAACTTATTTATTAATTAGAGTTGATATAGTTTATCATGAAAATTAAATTAAAATTTTTTTAAGAGCTGTTTAAATTAATTAAAATTTAATCAACAATAAATATAAAACTATCTACACAAAATATGTTGCTGAACTCAAAATTAAGTTAGTAAATCGGCGTATTATATATATAGACTTATAATTGAAATTTAACGTTGATAATTTATTAGTATGAAATAACACTCGTGTCACACGATTATCAAGTAGAATAAGAATTTGATGTAGGTTCGCGGCGATCTTTTTAATTTCAATATAATCATATATTTTAGTTTTTTATTAAAAACCTTCTCCTCCTTCAAATCAATTGAGGTGGATTATAGAGATTTTGGAGTTTGTCCATTAACTTAAACTTAAAACTAAAGGAAATTAGCACTGGGTTGATTCTTTAATCTTGTCAAACTTGAAGATTTTCAAATGGGAACATATCCGTTCATAATCAGGATTGTCTCAATGTAATCTTTATTATGTCTAATAGCCTAATTGAGGTACTATTTTGCAAATAAATAAATAAATTCATAGAATGAGGGTCAACAGTTTCCTAACACAAATGCATACAAAAATTGTTTGTTCTACCTTACGTGATTAGTGTTCCAACTTACTTTACATACATATTGAATTATATAGAGAAACAGTTATAGCAGTAGAAGAGAGTGTTTGGGAATTGTACAGAGAGAAAGATGAGCAGCACAGGTATGGGTTACGATCTTTCAGTCACGACATTTTCACCAGATGGTCGAATTTTCCAGATTGGAGTACACTGTGAAAGTCGTCGACAACAGTGGCACCATCGTTGTTATACATATTGCGAAGATGGCATCAATATGGTATGCATGTAAATGTTATGCCTTAAGTCCAATCGATTTAAATTGTAAATACTTTTAATATATTTAATACATTTATTTACGACATATCTATTATTTAATTGAATTAATATTCTAATAAATTCAAGTTTTGGTAATTTGTTAATCACAAGGAATTGTGATTGTGATATACAAATTACATATGACTGAATCTTAAATTATATGTAGTCATAAGTAATAATGAGATACAGATATCGTTATTACAAATAGACCATCATGTGTAACATTTCTTAATTGTATAGTTAGTAGTTGATCTCACAAGTTAAAGTGTAGTGAAACTTAAATGAACACGTGGATGTTGTGTTAAGAGTATAAAATATTGGAGACCCGCTAGAGAGATTTCACATGAATAATTATCTGAGTGTTAGTACTTAATCTCTAGCATTCGGTAGTGGAATTGATATTTCGACTTGAGATCATCATATTGTCTTAGATGAGGACAGTCATACTTTGGTGATATTGAATGTTGCTATGTCAAGAGTTGATAGTACGACATCATTCGAGTATGTCAAGAATCATATGAAGGTTGTAAATGGTTAATTGAGGATTCGTCAATCTTAGATAGTAAGAGATTATGATCTATATTTCTTTCAGTTAGCTTGATAAAGAAATCTTTGGCCAAAGTGTACTCATAAAAGAGTTTTTGATTTATATTGACTTAATAGTGAGATGAAAGATATGATCGATAATCGAAATTGACACACTTCATATCTCGTAATTGATTGAATCATATTGGCAAATGAATTATAGTTTCATAGTAAACGAACAAATTTGATTTTGTCATACCATATGACATTTTTCGTCATATGTGTTGCTCGACACATTGTTAGATGTCAATTTGGGATGACGAATGTGAATTAGTTAATCTAGGCTAATTAATGATAAATTAAAATTGTGTTTTAATTTCACATCGTTAAATCGAGAATCTAATGGGTCACCCACAAATGAAAAACTAGAAAAATAATATTACTAATTAATTAATTGACAAGTGTTAGGCACTTGTACAATTAATTAATTGTGTTACTTATTAATTGACCAAATTCATTAATTAGATTAATTAATAGACCAAGTTTAATTAATTAAATATTGGACCGAATTATATTTAAGTGTCAGGTCAAATCCACCTGAACTTTTATTAATAAGCAATTAGGGTTTGACAAATAAAACAACACAATTCATAATCTTGCTAGCACAAGGAAAAAAAGAACCATATTCTCTCATTCTTATTCTCTTGTGTTGATTACAATTGGAGGCTGGATAATTATACATTTGTGGGGTGCGAATATCGTAATTGCTCTTGTTTCAAGATTTGCAAAATAGTTTGCAGAAATATTTAGCAAAATATTGTTCTTATTACATTTTGTATCTAAATACAAAGAAAATCGTCCATGGGAATTGAAATTATTTTAAATTCTAATGTGCATATATAAGTAAATTCCCAACAATGCACATACGTCTCTATTATTATGTGATATTAAATAATTTTAGTTGTCACGGTTTCTATTTTTTTCCTTCGTTAAGTATGATGTGTATAAACGTGATTAGGGAGTGGAGAAGCTTATTACTTCGAAGATGATGTTGCTTGGTTCGAAGAGAAAATCCATTCCGTCTATCACCATCCATATTGAGCTTTAGTTGACCTCTCAATAGATTTAGTTTGTGGATCAATGTCAAGAGAAAAATATTACTGCATGTATTTAGAGAGAAAATTTTCAATTGGTTTTATTTTTGTCTATTTAAGTAAATTTAAGTAAAGTTAAAAATGTAATGCATAATTTTCTTTCTTTTTTAAAAAAAAAAAGGTAGATAGATATATAAAAATGATGGATGAAAATAACGGCTTCCTTATTTTTTCTTCTACAAGCCTAATAGGAGACTTCCAATGAATTATATCAGAAATATAGATGTGCAACAATAGGCACACCAATTTTAAACTTAGAAATCCTCCCAAATTATAGTAAGGGCTTGTTTGATTGCACTTTTGCTTCTGCTATTTATAAAAGAGATTCATCTAGAAATTCCATGTATACAGACTGTTCATAAACAATTTTTTATTACCAGAATAACCTTTTTAAAAGTTATGTCAAAAGGATCCTAAAAACTCGTAGGGTTGTAATATACCCAGAATACATATATATATATGACAAATAAAGTGGGCTAGATCTCAACAAAAACAAGTAGTTTTGAATGGATAAAACTAATTGGTAAATTGTTGGATCTTAATCTCAACTGCATGGATTTCAATAATGAAATAAAGCTATTTGTACAATCTTTATTGATAACTTTGTTGACAATTCATATGTTGTTAAGATCCGTACTGTTTAAAAAAAGGTTTTTAAAATGGATGGTATAGACTCCTGTCAACTCATGATTGTCAATAAAGTTGTCAACCATGATTGTAAATGTAGCGTGATTCTTCAATAATGATGTGAAAATCATTGCAAACAAGAGAATGAGCTTCCTGTAAAGAGGTAAAAAAAAAAATTCTTTTGCAAGAATTTGACTTTATACCTAGTCTTTGATTAGTCCTACAATAAACTAAAACCCACGGTCATGTTGAAGCATTTATGCCAATATTCCTATATCAATCAATGATCCATGTTTATGTGCTGATGAAAATCCAATTCTTGAGATAAAATTTCTGCTTATTCTTGTGGCAGTGAATGACAGGCCTCTTTGCTAGATAGTAGGAATGGCAGTTTTTTAATTCAAATATCAGTGGTGGACATCCCACGTCTCCAAGGAAGGATCAGATTCCTCATGTTCTCCGATAGTGTCAACTTTCAAGTAACTCATTTTTCTCTTATATTTACACATTGGCGTCATCCTATTTGCTAAGAAGAGGTGACCTGTCAATGTACTAAAAATGTGCTGGTGAGACATCAGATATCGATTCAGCATATTGTGTCATTTCAGTAAATAATTCCCCACTGTCCTGGTGTAAATAGTTTATATTCTGATAATAGCATTGCAAGTCTATTTAATTTAAGCCTGTCAAAACATGATTGTAATGATATATGGAGTAGGCTTAAAGTAAAATATTATGGACGAAGCGGGTATTAATAACACATTTGATATGTTGAACTAAACACGATTGAGAAAAGAAATGTTCGAGTATTTATCTATTATTCTGTCGAGTTTTGCTTTGTTAATGATAAATGTTTGAAGCATGCAAGTTGCGTTTCCTTGTCTATCAACTTAGTATTGAACATGATTAAAAAGTAAAAAAGTAGTTAAATTTTTCTTTTAATTCTGTACAATATTCTCCAATTATACATATGAAACATCCCCTTAAAAACTTTATTGTTCTTCTCTGTGGAAATTCAAAATTTGAATGAAGTAGATTCCATGTTCTTTGTAACCAAGATTTTGGCATCTCTATAGCCCCACATTTGGGAAAGATTGGCACAGTTAGGCAGGGCAGTGTCTCCATTTTTGCAAAGGTGTCATAACCACAAATCTCTAAAATATTGAATTGAAGTGAGAGCATGATTTCGAGTTGGAAGATGCAAATATCAAATATCATGAGAATCATTTTCTTCATCTTATATATACATAATATATATAATCTTTAACCGTCATTTTAAGAGGACACAAAATTTCATTCGACGTTTTCTTTATAAGGGTTGTTTTGAATGGAAACAAATAACAGTATAACTTTATGTCTTTAAGAGTCTAATTATTGTCCTAATTTGTCTTATAAATATAGAGCCGTCATTAGACTTTTAAATTATTATCATAAAAGAGAAAAAGAGAGATTTGAGAAGATATGTGTGCAATTTTCTATTGTAAACTTCATTTTTATCATAATGAATTTATAATGTAACGACGGAAGAAGACGTAGTTTCACATTGAACCGAAACTCTATAAATCTTGTGTCCTTATTTCTTTTCACTAATTGATTGCTCTCGATAAAATGGAATTAGAATTTTTAATTCTCAACCCCACGAATCAAAGCATACCTTAAAAATGTTGTTTAGGACATTGCCTACCTTTCATATTTTTTCCAACGCATTATTAATTTATTGAATGTATTTCTATTTTTCAAGTTGTAATTTAAAGAAAATGAAGATCATAAATTTTGTAAACATCATAGTAAAAAGGCCATCTTTTAAAAAAAAAAACATTTAAAAGAACATCATAAGCTTCTACAGTAATTATTTTTTAAAGAATAATGAAATAGTTATACAAATGGTATGCAAAATGCTAATGTATAGGGTGTGATTTGTTATTTTCAATTAACCTTTTTTTAATCTTTTTAGCTATTTATAATGATAATTTGTGTAAAAAAAATTATCATTACAAAATATATTTTTCTTTACCAATAAATAAAATACAGTATGCAAAATGTAAATTTACAAAATATGGTATGTATATTGTAATACAACCTAAATGCATGATTTGTTTTGTAGATTTCCAAACAAATCAATGATCATCTTTTTGTTAATCTCATTGGTGCTTCCCCTAATATGCATATTTCTTTATTATAAAAGAAAAACAACTTTCCCATATATCCTAACTCAAAAGAGTGAATGGGAAAAGAAGTTGATAAAGTCTACATGCTTACTACCAAAAACTGTGTCTTTGCTTAAAGTTTGAACTTGATGCTATGATATTTCTTGCATATATACATACTTGCATATTGGGCCCAATTGTCTCATAATATTCCATCAATTACAAGTTATATTGAGCACTCGGTTGGTATCCATTATTTCAAAAATACATTTTTTTCTCTCTTATTTTTCAGTCTTACATTCTTCAATAAAATAATATTACATGCAAATCCAAAAATTTTGCTTATTTTTTTAACCACATATTCTTCATCAAATTACTATTTCAAAATGTATTTTTCGAAAAAATAAAATAAAATAAAAAATGGGACTCAAACATGGCCTGAATCATGAACCCGTCAATTCCAAAAGGAAAAAGGGACCCATAGAATTACGAAAAAGTATTCTTTAAATATTATTCTAGTTATCAGCAAGTTTATTTATAGATATAACGTCAACGTATATAGATTTTTATTCCAATTCGAACCAGACAACTACTTTGGTTCTAGTTCTTATACTTAGTTAGACTATATAACTTAGGATGTTTTTTTCTTTTCAATTTTGATTCCAAAAAATAGTTATATTCTAGTTTCAGTCAATTGATTTAAATATCGAATAATTGCGACAAACGAATTATTCTTCCCTTTTGGTACATAGGCATTAAAGTGTCAAAAGGTGGTGGGGGATTGAACAAGTTCATTCTAGATTCGCAAAACGTGTAAAAAAGGTGATGAAAGCGTGCGTTGCCCAAAGGTAAAATGATGATGATGATTTTTTGCATTTTTAGTAAGATATAATTTACTAACAAAATTTACCCTCGGGACCACCCTTTGTATATCTTTTTAATTCCACCAACTTTAGATAAAATGTCGTGTATGATGTATTGGACGTGTTGATCATCAAATACAAGTTAAAGAAAACAATACACGGTAAATAAGATTAACTACTTAGTGACTATTCCTTTTTCAAAATCGAGACTTCTTACAAATTGTTTTTGTCTAACTCAATCGAATAGTTTTGAATTTGCCAATCCTTATCTTGCCTAGGATCGTGTTTGTTGTTGCCTTACTCTATCAACTAAGATTAGTAGAGCAAGCACATGTTTGAGCCCGGGGAATGAGGGGTTGAAAAATAAAAATAAAAAATTGGGTTCGCGTGTAATATTATTTTATTGAAAAACGTACGATAGAAGAAAAAAAAAAGTATGTTGAAAATAATAGGGATCGAACAAGACTAGGTCTTCAAAGCTTCTTTCCATAGCCTCGAATTCATTTATTTAAAGCTTCTTTCCATAGAAGAACTTGCATTCACCACGTTATGTTAAGAGTAGGTCTTCGAACATAGCCTCATCATGTTTTGTTAGAAACTATGTCTAGAAGCACTTACCGTAGTTAGCCATTAAATAACCCACCTAAAATCGCATAATTGTTTAAACAACAGCTACCTAACATCGCAGTGACAATTATTACAGAAGGTTTCATCGCAAAACCTTTTTCAAGTTACTTGTACTAATATTTACCAGATAAAAGTAAATATGATAATCAATAAACGTTTCATATATCTCATTTCTTTAGTTCTATACATAGAGAGTTATTTGCAGATGAAAATATGTCAAAGGGGCTTCTTACTTTTCACACATTTCCTTCTACATCTATATATAAACGCTAGCTTATCAAGAGTATACAAGAAAAATATTTCGAGAGAAATGACTTAGAAACAATAGTTCATTATCTTATAGATTTTTTCGTTTTAATACTCTGAGACAACTTCGCGAGTAAAAAATTACATATACTTTACAGAGATTGTGTGATTTGATTCTTTTTTTATTATTATTTCTCTCCGTCTTACGAGAAAGACATGTGATTTAGCAAAGTTTTTGAAATAAATACGGTTGTTGAAGGTGAAACATGGTAATGGAATAATTACTTCTATTTTGTATAATCGATTAATGTAATATCAGATGCTACGTTTCAATTTTGATTTTAGTATTGAACAGAAGATTACACCTCGAAATTCTTTATTATGGTCGATCCTACTCCACCATTACCAACAGGTAGCATAAAAGAAGCACTATATTTAGGAAGCAACATGAAAACTTCATTAGAAATTATTCTTTCCTTATCGATCCATTTCATAACCTCATTAATATTTTATGAGTACAAAATTTGCAGATATTTGGCTTAAAGGCAAACACGGAGTGATTGATTACCTGTGCGTTAACTTTTCAGGTAGGGAATCATCTTTGACAATATGAATAGTTAGGGTTAAAAACTCATTCGGTCATGCGTGTTTCAATTTGATCATTGAAAATTAAAAATTCATTTTTATTTGTTTCTTTAAACCTTTGTCGTTGTGTAGAAGTCGAGGTGGACTAAATATTTGAGATTACCATACCATATTTTCGTAATCGTGTGCCACAATCAATAAACTTGTAAATAGTTGAAGTAAACAGTAAATAACAAAGTGCATGAACGTTAAATTATTCGACTTTTAGTAAAATCTCAATTGGTTATAATTAACCCTTTGATCGTTTATATACACACACTTTCATTTGACCCGACGAAGCTTTTTAGAGAAACTTGTCGGTGAAATTGGTCGACTATACTAGACGTGGCAAGAACATGGGAATTTAACTGTACCAAGAAAGCATATTTTACCCAGAAATCTTTGCAAGTGAATAGTATTTCCATTGACCCTATTTTCCATAAATTCCCTCTCTCTCTCTCTCTCTCTCTCTCTCTACAACAAAACAAAACAAGAAACATTGCATGCTCCCTTCTCTGACACCTCCTACTAAGTTTTTTATGGGTTTTTATGTAGTTATATCAAAAAGTTGCTCCCTTTTTTCATCTCGTTTATTATCTCATTCACATTAATCCAAGAATATCAGTGAGAAAACATTTATTATGACATTTTTCTTTTTAGATTTGGATATTTTTTTTTTGTTAGTTTCATACTTCAATGTGAAAAGGGATGTGATCCTTCCTTATTAGCGTTGAATTTTCATACAGCTTTTTGGTGTCACGCATACAAAGGATGCACAATCCTATTCAAGATTACCAAAATTGAAGGATAAATATAACCCTCTTGGATTTTAATTTTCTTTGTATAAATAAAATTTTCTTCACTTCTGAATTATTGGGTTCTGTTCGTTTTTTTATAGAAGAAGATGAGAACTGGGTTGAGTACTATTCAGCAGACTCTGACGCCGGAGGCGGGGAGTGTTTTGAACCATTCAATAGCGGAGGCGGGCCGCAGGAAACACGGACAGACGACGCCGCTACACGTTGCGGCGACTCTACTTGCGGCGCCATCGGGGTTTTTAAGACAAGCATGCATCCGTTCACACCCCAATTCTAGCCATCCGCTTCAGTGCCGGGCGCTGGAGCTCTGCTTCAGCGTGGCCCTGGAGCGGCTCCCCACGGCCCAGAACATGGCTCCTGGGATGGAGCCCGGTATTTCGAATGCGCTAATGGCGGCTCTAAAGCGAGCGCAGGCGCATCAGAGGCGGGGGTGCCCCGAGCAGCTACAGCAGCCACTGCTTGCTGTCAAGGTGGAGCTGGAGCAGCTTATTATTTCGATATTGGATGATCCCAGTGTTAGCAGGGTTATGCGCGAGGCAAGTTTTTCTAGTCCCGCTGTTAAGGCCACGATTGAGCAATTGCAGACTTCGAATTCGAATGCGAATGCTCATAGTCATCATGTTGCTGGTGCTAATATGAATATGGGAGGAGCTTTTGGAGGTATTGCACCAAGGATGCTTTCTATTCCAGGTCAATTGTTAACACTGAGTGTGCCAAAACCATCTGCAGTTGTTTCATTGTCTAATCGAAACATGTATTTGAATCCAAGGCTGCAGCAAGGGGGGTCGGGGCAGATTGTGAATCAAAGGAATGAAGAAGTGAAAAAAGTGATTGATATTTTGGTGAGAACTAAGAAGAGGAACCCAGTATTGGTCGGGGATTCGGAGCCTGAGGCTGTGGTGAAGGAATTGTTGAAGAAACTAGAGAATAAGGAATTCGAAATCGAAGGGCCTTTGAGTAATGTTCAAGCAATCTCAATTAAGAAATATTTTCTATCCGATAAGAATCAAATACCCATGAAGATAAAGGAATTGGGCGGCATGATTGAGAGTAGGATTAAGAGTGGAGGGATAATTCTTGATTTGGGAGGTTTGAAATGGCTGGTGGAGCATCCTGTGAGTTTTGGTGGCGTGCAGCAACAACAGGTGGTTTCAGAGATGGGGAGGGCGGCCGTGGTGGAAATGGCGAAGTTATTGGCCCGATTTGGAAGGGAGGGTAGTAATGGTGATCATAAGCTTTGGTTGATTGGAACAGCAACATATGAAACTTATATGAGGTGCCAGGTTTTTCATACTACAATGGAAAATGATTTGGATTTGCAGGCAGTGCCTATTGCTTCCCGCTCACCTCTGCCAGGGATGTTTCCACGGTATATTCTTGCATTAATCTATTCGTTTTGGTGCTTCCAAGTTGTTTAACTAGCCTTTTAATGAACCGATCATAGAATTATTCGTGTACATGTTGATTAAATCCCGGTATGCTGAGAGTTTTCAACGAAGTATATCTTTCATATCCTAAGGAATCGAGTCTCTCTTTTATTTGATCAAGTTATTAATTATGGCAACTATTGGAGCACAGTTATGTTTGTAGTACTGCTTATGCTAGGATTTGGCGAAGTGTTCTCCTTTATTCTACAATTATCAATTATATTATTTTTCTGAATTGATTGTATCTTAGGCTTGGAACTGAGAGAATTCCAAGCACTCCTACAGAATCTTTGACTTCATTGAAGAGTCCAATTCGGCAGCCGGTTTTGACACAGCATGTACCGGAGAACTTGGATACTGCTCAGAGAACAACCTTTTGCCCAAGATGTTCAGAGAATTATGAAAAAGAGGTGGCAAAACTAGTTGCCATTGAGAAATCATTTTCTAAAGCTAAACCAGAAGCGACTCAACCATCTCTGCCACAGTGGTTGCAAAATGCCAAACTCGACAGTCGGGATGCCATTGCAACTGATGACACACAAGTACGTTTTGCGCAACTATAACTCTTGAAAAACCAAGTTATATTCATGTGAAGGGAAAATAATGTCATTTATATTTGTTACAGGGAAACGATCAAGGCATGCTTTCTAAGCAGAAAACTCGAGAATTACAGAAGAAATGGGGAGATACATGCTTGAATCTGCATCCCGATTTTCATCGCAACATCTGTTCTGAGAGAACTGCTCCAGCAGCAACTCTATCTATGACGAGCTTGAAAAATCCATCCCTGCTTGCTCATCAATCTTTCCATCCTAAGTTACAGACGAGCAAACCGCTTGGAGAATCTCTGCAGTTGAACATAAATCAAGTTACCAGTCGCCCTGCAGGTAGTTCCCCGGTAAGTCCAGTGAGGACGGATCTCATTCTTGGACGTAAAGGAACTAAGAGGACCCCCAAGAAAACTACTGAAGACTATGTTAAAGATTCCGTGGGTTACATTTCTTCTGAACCACAGACCAAGCTCCTTGATAAGTTTGAGAGTGCATTGGATTCTGATTCATACAAAAAGCTCCTCAAGGGCCTCATGGCGAAGGCATGGTGGCAGGCAGAAGCAGCCTCGGCAGTGGCTTCGGCCATAACACGGTGTAGATTGGGCAATGGAAAGCGACGAGGTGCTGGATCAAGGGGTGACATATGGTTATTGTTCACAGGCCCTGACAGAGTTGCCAAGAAGAAGATGGCATCAGTACTTGCGGAGCAAATATGTGGGACTAATCCAGTATTGACCTGTCTTAGCTCACGACGTGATTATGAAGACTTGGATGTAAATTTCCGTGGTAAAACAGGGATTGATCGAATTGCAGAGGCAGTTCATAGAAATCCATTTTCAGTTATCATGCTTGAAGACATTGATGAAGCAGATATGATGGTGCGTGGGAGTATAAAACAAGCAATGGACAGAGGTCGACTCACTGATACTCACGGCCGTGATATCAGCCTTAGCAATGCCATATTTATTCTCACGGGAGATTGGTCGATAACTAATCCTAAAGATGGTCATTTTGTTGATGAAAAGAAGCTTGCCTCTGTAGCAAGTGGCAATTGTCAGTTAGAACTCATAGTCAAAGAAAAGAGTGCAAAGCGCCAAGGGAATTGGTTATCGGATGAAGATAGACCTACAAAGCCTCGAATTGAAGTTGGATCTGGCCTATCGTTGGACCTAAATCTTGCAGCAGACAATGAAGACGAAACTGATACATCTTTCAATTCAAGTGTTCTCACCATTGATCATGAAGATGTTCTAGGCCTTGAAAACACACATTTCTCAATTACGTCAGTACCTCACGAGCTAGCTAGCAATGTCGATGATTCCATACCTTTCAAGCCGGTCGATCTCACTTTTGTTCTCCATGAGATCAAGAAAACAATCTCGGTGAAATTTGCAATGGTTGTAGATGACAACATGCCCATAAAGGTAGAAGACGATGTTATAGAAAAGATCTTAAGAGGGTTATGGCACGACCGAATCAGTCTACAAGAGTGGATAGAAAAAGTTTTAGTTCCGGGCTTCGAGCAGCTCAAGATGCATCTACCCTCTGTTGGTGGTGGTAGTAAGGTTGTATGGCTCATGATAGACTCAGAATCCGGTGGCCGAGGCAATGGAGATTGGTTTCCTAGTAGAATCACTGTAAAAGGTTAAGATAACTTTTCATTTGTCCTTGGAATGCTGTAAATATGGCACCATTTGGCAGAAGCAGAGGGGTAACTGTTTTGTAACTTTGTTATTTGGAGTCCGTTTGATTCTCATTATTGTAGAATGAGAATGAAAAATATAGTCGTTATTGGGCCACAGACAAGATATAGAAATTCAAAATTGATGACTTGATGTGATGGATAGCGGTCATATTTTTCATTTTTATGGATGAAAAATGAAAAACAAACGGGGGCTTAATAGTAATTTTATCATAAATATATAGCTCAATTGTTAAATGTAAGAGGATCATTGGATCAATAAGAATATAATGTTTTTCTATAGTACAATTTTATTGCAAAAGTTGTAGCATTCGTACCTTTTTTAAATTGTACAATTTCGTCTTGAACCTTACATTGTAGCAATCCATATGAGAGTGCTTGAAATAGATTGTTTATGTTCGCTTTGGCATTTTTGAGAACTTTCATTCATTGAGTCACTGATAAACAACTTTTTATAATTACTTTTACAGATCATTTTTAGTAACTGTGAAGTATGGTTAGATCATCACGTGATGCTTATAAAAGAACGACTTGATCCCAATTTCTAAAGTTGGTTTCGGGCTCCTACGGTTGTGCAATTCTATAATAAAAGCTCCAAAATCAACTTGATTGAGCATCAAAATAGAATACGAACAAACGAACAGTGCAATTTTCTAATGTCGTTTTATTATGAGAGGGTATTATGGTCATGTGACTCTTGAATACTAGATTTACTGTTCTGATGTGATCCAGTGGAGACACGACTGTAAAAATCTGGTGAAGGTGCAGAGATGATGAAGTGATTGACGGTCAAAAATGAGCTTTTT